>ML978205.1:0-225325 GCA_010015745.1 Setomelanomma holmii
ATGCCATGACGGCGAAAGAGCTGCCTTGCTAGTCGGCAGAAAAGATGTGAGGTTAAACCTCAAAGGAGAGCGTAGTACGGCGGCAAATCAGCTCGTAACAGCTCAAAGGCGTAGCCTTAATGTGAGATAGATCTCAGCAATGCGTGCGGCCACAGTGGGCTTGAGCAACGCACAGGATAATCGCAGTGACAACGACGTATACAATAACGTGCGTGATGCGATGCAAAAGAGTGAACAATCTTATTTGAGTATCGCAGCGTAGTGCGGGGATACCGGGCTCATAACTGTAACGGTACAAAAAGGCCGACCTTCTCGCTCCTTGGCTTGAAGGTTGATATAGTCGATATTCTGACAATTAGTTTGAGTTCGTTTCGAACCTCTAAGTTGTTCTTGCAAGTCAGTGTCATAGTCCAGTCAGTACTTGACCATCGCGGCAATTCCATCGCGTGGGGTGAACTATTCTAGGGCTTTGTCAGCGTGAACATAGTAGCAATTTTCTAGTTCATGGCGTTGTTCACAAGCAGGGCATTTTCCGCCTCTAGCTGCTGCTGTACCCTCTGTTCAGGGCCGCTTGGATGTGGCTCTGTTGCCAATGCTTCGTTAGTTACAGGGTCTTCCCCGGCTCCCCTTTGTAGTAGGAGCTAGTGATGCGTCATCAGTATTCGAGGCGTCCCTCTCATTACCCTAGGTGGTTTCACCACTCGCAGCGAAAGCTGACTTGTCTCCTGTAATGAAGGCGCCTCTCCGTTGCTTACCCTTTGTAGGGCGGGACAGAATTATAGACTCTCAGAAACGTTTCACTATATCTTTGCAAGTTATTGATTTTTCTCGCCATCTCTAGTCCTGAAATATTCTTATCTAGGTTTCTGCAACCTTCATTGTTGCTCTAAGGAAATCTTGTATTGTGTCTTAGACATTCTGTACTTCACTGACGCCTTCTCGTTCAGCTTTAGTAGCAGCTTAGTTGTATTCGTCCAGCTATAATTCCTATTTGTTTGCTTAAAGTAGCCCTTTAAGAGCATTGTGGTATCGTACGCGCGCCTGTTGACGTTCTTCGTTAATATTGACGCCAACTGTATCTTAGAGGTTGATAACCCATTCGCAGAGTGATTTCTATAGTAACAAGCAGTTTCTAGCTAAGTGTGGGGATACAGTAGTTTAGAGGTATACCGTTGCCTTCTTAATAGCCGCTCGTTCCTTGTCAAACAGTCGTCCTTTCGTCTTGTATCCCTCTAGTCAGGTCTTAAACGCTTCTATATCCTCTTTGTAGGCCTTCATGCTAATAGCTGAGAGGTCTGATAGGTTGCTTGGCAGAAGTGGTAGGCCATTTTCATCGTTTCTGAGAGTGTTTCGTCTCTCATACATCTCAATATCTGGTTCGTTTGGTAGGACTGGTTCAGCCCTAGGTTGCTTAGTATTCTTTAGATCGACAAGGTCCTAAACCTAGAGAGATAAGAGCCAGTTTTCCAGCTGTTAGATCCACGCGGTCTAGTTAGTGTAACCTGACAGGATTACGGTTCTATTGTAGGAGGTAGATAGCAACATGTTAGTGATTGTAATTAAGGCAGTAAGACTCTTAATTGTCGAATATAATGATGTATTCACGTATATCGTCAGTAGGATTAATCTTGTAATTATTAGAAAAATGATTGTTGATTGTGTCTTCTTCTGCTCAGTTGTCCTAGGTTCTTTTGCGCCAATTAGCGTGTTTCGTCCCAAGGCCCCTGTTTGATGAGACTGATCTGGCCTTAATGCGCTCGCTATCTAATAACTAGCCGTGCATCTGACACTTGTACTGTGGCTTATCGTTCGAGAGGTAGCCTTCTATCTGACAGATGGAAAGGTCCCATCTGATTTAATTCGTACTTCGACACATGCGAATCTCTACTTTCGGTGTATCGATGGCAACACGGACGCCGTCGACAGATATGCGCACCAGGAACTATGACGATGCCGGCTTCGAAGAAGAGGAGGAAAAAGAGGCCAACAAGATTTTGGCACGACCCAAAGGAAGAGGTAGGACCCCCAGACGTCGTAGTTTGGTGCGACGAGACCGAATGGACAGTAAGAGCTGAGGACATACCCCATGATCTTGCCTTGACTGAGCACCACATCATCTTCTGGAGCTTTGTTGTACGACATCCTCTTTGAGCCAGAAATCGCCACCGCTATACTCGCGAGTGGAGAGCGCATATCAGGAGATTTGATCATTGGTACCGACGACGTCTTCTCTCAGGCCCGCAACAAGGTTGGAGGAGGTCACATGAAGCCTTTCTGTCAATGGGACCAGGAATGGAACATGTGTGAATCGTGTTGTATTGGTTCTATGGAAGGAGCGAGCTATGTACGAAGGCACGAGCTGGGTGCCAAGCCCAGAACGTACTAGCGCGAGAGGGAAGATGGGATGAAAACCTGGGGCCAAACACTAGAGGGCTACGGTATATCACCGTGCCTGACAGTATTTGCTTCACCCGAGACTCAATATTCTCTCGAAGTACCGAACCAAATAAGCAAAGGTATTCGTCCAATCCCAAGTGCATTGTTGCTATCCTCCAGTTCCGAAGCAAACTGTAGGCAAGCATGATCAACCAGTTTGTGCTCAGCGATTGAAACTCTCCTCAAGCCCATAGCATCACTAGAGCATACTTGGCTGCGAGGTTACAACTTCGGAGCATCAATCCCTTCGACGGAGCGTTCGCCTTCATTATTCCGAGCTTGTGAAGCGCGCTCGTACATATAGATCCGAAGTGTCGGGAAGTTGGCGCCTTCCAAGGACGGCACTTCCCCACACTCACTCTACCGGTAATTCCCCGCATTACCGGTACGCAGCTCATACCAAACACGCCCGCATATCATCCGACCTGCGCCCACATCTGCGCCCGCACTTCCAGACTTCGAATCATCCCGTCATCAGCCTACCTATCGCCAACGCAGATAATGAATTCAGATGTCGGCCGATACTACTACAACAGCGAGTGCTGCGGCAGGGGCACTCGTGACTTTAGGTATCGAGGATAGCGGGCATATAGGCCAACTGCCATCAGATGCCAGACCGTCGCAGCTGGTCACTACAGACCATGCCATTGCACCTCCGCGACCACGTGCACCATTTGCGTGCAATGTCTGCAAGCGTTGCTACTTCAGGGTGGATCATCTCGCTCGTCATTACCGCTCCCGTAAGTGCAACATCTCCATGATTCATTCAAGATTGATCGTGATCCAACAATAATTCTGCTGTTACTGCTCTTCAATCCCACGGTGTTGCCCTCTGACGTGGCAGATTCGCACTCGCCTCGATCGTTGTTCCCCATGATTCGATGATCTCATTTAAGCTTTCGCTGCAGATACACAAGAGAGACCCTTCCCTTGCGAAGTGTGTGGCAAAGAATTCTCCAGAGCGTAAGACTGCCCATTCTGGCTCAGAAGCGTTCCCGTAGCTCATTTTCTCACGTGAGAACAGTGATATGCTCAAAAGACACGCTACCGGCCATTCAGATGGAACCAACAAGCGCAAGCGAAAGTCTTCGCCGAGTAAGAGAGCGTTTGTCGCTTGTATTGGATGTTCGTTGGTCAAACTCAAATGCGGAAACGAAAAGCCTTGTTGCAGATGTTTGAAAAAGGGCATGGACTGTATACCGACAATACCAAGCAGTCGTTCTCCTCACGACAAGGTCAGCAGCCGCCTCAATATCTCAAGTCTTCCATGCTAGGTACAAATATCAACGTGCCAGTCACTACGGAGCATATTGAGCTTAATCAGCACCCACTGCAACGTCCACAACAACAATCATCACAAGATCGGACACCGCCTTTCCAGCATCAACAACAGCAGCAAGACTGGTCGCTTCATCGGTTACCTTCTTTAAAGGGTTTACAACAAGATCAAGTTCCGTCAGAGTATTCAGAGCAAGCATCTGATAGTGTTGGAGGCACGCTACAACTAGGTTTCTTCGCAGAGGAGGGGAACACAGTCGAGTTAGCATTTCCCGATACATTATCCCTCGACAACGTATCACTTGAAGACTTCTTGGCAAACATCACAATGCCTATCACTCCCAGCGATGTCGCCTCAAGCGCTGTCGCTGCAGATTTATCGAATGCGCGTCTGCGAGACATCTTCAATTTTGGCAATGACGCCGATATTGGTTCAGCCGATCTCGACTTTGGACTTCTCGACTCCTACACAACATCCGCAGTCTACACCTACAACCAAATCACGGCAGACAGCACTCTCAACCCTCCTTCGCGTGCGGAAGGTGAAAGCAGACCTGAGGTTAGTTCCTTTACCGTAGAGGCCTTCCAGCGATCCTTGTGGCGTTGGCAGCCCGGCGTCTCCGACAAAGCTCACGACGAGCAAATGAGTTTATCACTGCCGCACGATATCAACGCCTCTAGTACGCGAAGAGTCAGACCATTCGGAGAAGCTTTGGCGCAATCTGCTCGCGACAAGATATTAGCAATGCTGTTCAACAATTGCGAGCAAGATGCCTTTTCACACATAATCTCTCAATTTCCATCTGTTGAGGCTTTGAATTCTCTAATGCAGGAATTTCTCTCGATTCACGACTCAACTACAGACTCGTTTCTTCACGTCTCTACCTTTCAGCCTCAACACATGCGTTCGGAACTCCTCACCATGGCTGTGTCTTATGGAGCTGTGTGCAGCACCATACCAGTAGTCCGCAGACTTGGATTTGCGCTTCAGGAAGTCGTGCGACTGTCCCTACCCAAAGCTGTATGCTCATCCCGATTTCTCCATGACTCTTGCTAATTGAACCAGTTTGAGAAGAACAATAGCATGACCCGCAATCTGCAACTACACCAGGCCAATATACTCCAGCTTCAAGTTGGGTTGTGGAGCGGTCATAAGCGTAAGATGGAAATTGCGGAAAGCCATGGGCTACCATTTGTCACTGGGAGTTCACTAAAGCTACGACACTCCATCGTGAACTCGCTACTGACCTGTGCAAGATGCTCCGCCGCTCCGACAGGTTTAAATGGCTTAGAAAGCCACCCACGGCTCCTACCGTTGACGACTCTCAAGATGCACTCGACGAGAAGTGGCAGGCTTGGGCTGTTGCTGAGAGTTGGAAGCGGTAAATACACCAAAACATCGTCGTTCAAGCACAAATGCTAAGGCGCGCGGAGCACAGATTAGCATATTTCATTACGAAATATGATTCTCAGGTGTCCATGTCATTTCACGTGCCTCCTTTGATCGCTTACGGAGAAATTTCACTTGACCTTCCAGAGACGTCAAAATTATGGAAGGCTGGAAGTACGTGCGCTTGGAGAGACGAATACCTGAACATAAGTTCTGCCACGAAGAAGAAGAAGAAACCTGCGCCTGCTGCTTGTCGGCAAGATGCGCAGAAGATGCTTGAAGCACAAGACAGCATTGATCTTATTTTCGCCGTCGACATCGCACTGAGTTTCTTTTGGAGACTCATTTGGGATGCTCGGCAGCTTCAGGCGGCGACAAAACAATATAGCGGACCTTCGAATATGGTGTCGTTGATGTCCGGCCACTGGCAACACGAGGTGCACCAGACTCTCGACAACTTCTGCATGGTAGTTGCAGAAGCACCAGAGATATCTGCAGCCACACAAATCGTACACGAGCACTTGTTGCTGAACTTGTATGTGTCCTTTGAAGAGCTCTCTCTATTCGCAGGCAAGGAGGGCCATCAAGAGGCACGGCGCATTTTACCCTCTCTCATGCACTGGGCCGAAAGCCGGAATGCGCGCCAAGCACTTTGGCACGCTGGTCAAGTCCTGCGAGAAGCCACAGCCTTCACTCCCATTGCGCTGCAGGACTTTTACGCAATATCGCTCTACCATGCTGGCTTAACCCTTTGGGCATATGGTATCCTCACGCAAAGACTTCACCGCACGAAGAAGCCGTGCGGTCGAGATTATGATCGCCGAGGGATAACATCAGATGAACTTGATATCGTCTTTCTCGACAAAGCTGAGACAGGAGAAAAGCAAAAGTTTATCGCCTTAAACCGAGGGAATCCCGCCATCACGAAGCGAGACAATTCAGCATCCGTTGACAGATCCTCCCTGGAAGCTGTGTCTCTGAATGATCCGAAGAGAGTCATGGAAACTGTCGTCGGCGTGTTGCAATTCAATCACCGTGCGCATACCGTACCGCCACTTGTGGAAAATCTGACACGTCTTATGGACGATCTGAGTAGAGTAGCAAACAAGGTCACGGCGAAAGGTTAACATTACATCACTGTGAAATGGAAAGTGTCCGTCGGGGTGTGTGCACCCGCCTGGGAGGACACTTGCCCCAGGTTCCGTCCTTTCTCTTTCCTCGCGATCTGCCTGATTGGGACTAGTGCTTAACCTCAGAGTCAGAGCGCTCACGCCTGCCTACTTAAATAGCTCTTCCTCATAGATTCAATACGACACGATTCTTCTCAACCTTGCCCCATTGACAGAAAGCGTTGCTACACATATGATTTACAGATGGCTATGCTCAAAATAGCAGGCCTCAACTTCGGCACAAAGCACCGCTCTGTGCAACCAACCATTTTCTTGAACCTAAGGTTGTTTGCGCTCGCATGCAGGTAAGCTCGATTTCTTATCAGCATGCAGCTAGAGTGTTCGGTTTCAGACCTGCAGTTTGCATTCTACAGCTGTTATCGATATTGGTCGGATAATTGATTGCTCTGCATATGCTAAGCGCTGCTATATTGTGAAAGTGCGAGACGAGATCAGATTCTCCGCGAAAATTGTTTCTGTTGAAGTGCCTGGTTTGAGGCTTCAAGGAGGAACGGCTCTGCGAATTCGGTAGCAAAGAAGGTAACATTATTAGGCTCGCTTGACTGAGGAGATCACTGTCAAGCCACGGCTCGCTACCGGTGTGACGTCTGCCGGGCACGGGAAAAGACCCCAGATTGCAGGCTGCAGCTCCGAAATTTGAACGCCACTGTGAACGCCTGAAATGCGAAAGTGACAACTGAACACCGTCATGACGTTCGAAAGTCCAGAACTCATAGGCAACGGCTGCCGGACGATCCAATGACGATCACATTCATTTCACAAAAAGATTTCCAAGGTCCCCTCTCCTCTCATTCAACGTGCATACAAACTGCAGAATCTTATCAGCCCATCAAGCGAAAATCACAAACATCACGAACCAAGAACCCGACCCGCCAAACAAAAGAGCGATACGTTTCAAAACTCCAAATAGCCTTTGAGTCCCCAAGCGATGCCGGCTGCAAGGTAATCTTAAGCAGGAGCAGTTAGCAACGTTTCGAAGATCAGCCACTCGTTTCTCGCATGCGGCGATCGCGCCCCTTAGCGCCCCGGGCCAGAAACAGCGCCAGGAACCGGACGTTTTTGTCCTATCGATAGCAGCACAACCACCAGGATTGATGCGCTGCACAAAGAGACAAACAACAGCTGCGCTTGGTTTGTTTCGTTTCGCTTGGTATGGCGATGAAGACATGTGCTTTGTTGTCGCGATGAAACTCTTGAATACTGGTCGTTGAAGAGGGCGTTGAACGTATTGGACCACCTGCATTCATCAAGCCCCTGACAAGACCAACACTCCGTCCGTCGACTGCGCGCGGCTCGCACCTGGCTCAGATCCCGCGCGCGGCAACGACCCCACTTGTCAGACTTGGGAAACTCTGCAGGCCTGGGCTTGATCCTTTTCTTATGAACGGTGCGCCTCGTTGCGCCCCCAAGGCTGCATGTAATTTTGACCGCAGTAGCGCCTGGCATATATGGGATGCCTCGCTGCCCGCTCCTATGGACCTTCTGGCTTGACTGATTTGACTTGACTTCGCGACGCTCGACAGCTGCTTTTCGGGTACAGGAATACCTTTCATTCTTTTGGGTAGTTTCGTACATACGCTCCTTTGATCAGAGTCTGAGACTCTCATTGCCTTCCTTTACTATCCCAAAATCTCTCTCCCTTCACAATTATACACATTGAAATCCTTCAGTCATCATGCATACCACCATCCTTGCCCTCACGGCCAGCCTAGCAGCCACATCCACGGCCTTCACCTGCACCGGAAACTACTTCAGCTTCTTCAACCGCGACGGCAACGCCCTCAGTTACCAGCGCATTGATCCCGCGCTCTTCCCCGGCACGCAATCGCCTCATCTGCATTCCTTCGACGGCGGCAACGGTCTCAGTGCAAGCACCGACTTCGCCGCTACACAAGACGCATCCTGCAGCACAGCGCGTGTGAAAACAGATAAGAGTCTCTACTGGCGCCCTGCGCTTTTCTGGAACGGCAATGGAACCGGCTTTCACCGCGTGCCCGAAAAATCCACCAAGATCTACTACAAATTCGGCGACGGCGACAAATGGGCCAACGTGACCGGCTTTCCCGACAACTTCAACATGATTGCCGGAAGCCCCATGAAACGCTCCGACGGCGACAATCCAGCCGGCGTCCGCTGGGGCTGCCATCAACCCGACGGGCGCTCCGATCCGCTATTCGCCAACGGATTTCCCACAGGTTTCCAGTCTTGCAAGTACGGCTTTGCATCTGAGGTTACGTTTCCCAGCTGCTGGAACGGTGAAAAGTTGGATCCCAAGAATCCGAATGCGCATATGGCATACCCCACAGGCTCGGGGAGTGTGGGCACAGACAACTGCCCTACGACCCATCGAGCAGCGCGCTTCCCGACGATTTTCATCGAGTTTTGGTATGATGTTAGTTCGTTTGACGGGCAATACGCATCGGACAGTGTGCCGTGGGTGCTTTCCAATGGGGACCCTACCGGTTTCGGATTCCACGGCGACTTTTTGAACGGCTGGGAGAAGGGCGTGTTGGAAAAAGCGACTGCGCAGACAGGCGGGTGCAATTGCGGATGCGGATGTGGACAGACGGAGATTGAGCAGTGCTTTGGTGCTGAGAATGTGAACAAGGACGACGATACGGCTTTCGAGCAGTGCAGTGTCAGCGGTGGTTCGAGTGCGGATGCGGCGACTGTGTTTGACACACTGCCTGGGTGTAATCCGATTCAGTCGGGGCCGGCGGACGCGACGGCGGTTACTGGGCCGGGATGTGGTGCGACTCCTGCGCCGGGGACGGGAGGTGCGAAGACGTCGAGTTCTGCTTCTTCGCCGTCTGTCACGCCACCTGCGAAGGTCTCGTCCAAGGCTGGTTCTTCCTCCGCAGCAGACGCATACTCCTCCGCAGTCGTCCAGGACGAAACAAACACCAAGCCCTCGCTCAGCCTCAATCTCCCCAACAAAGGCAACGCAACACCCACTCCCACACCAGTGACTTCTTCTCAAGCCTATTCCGATATTCCCAAAGACGCTACAAAGCCAACTCCCTCCGCGTCCGCGGAGCCAGACACCCCCAAGGGCACCGTACCCGGCGTGTCCAGCGCCGCGCCCATCAAGCCATCTGGCGCTCCGTCAGGAGGCAAGACCGGCGAGTGCAAGGCACCTGTCTACGTGACTGTCACGCCGACCGTCTACGTGACCGCCGGCACGAACAGCACGGCTTGCGGTCTGGGCACGGTGACGAAGACGCTCACCCAGACTGCTACTGTTACGGTGGAGCCGGCTGGTGGATTTCAGTATGGGTCGTACTAACACAGCACGGTTCGCGAGTCTGATTTAGGGATTTTGTTGTAACATTACGCTTTTGGAGGGATGGCTGGCGTTCTGTGTGAAAAGCACATATGTTCCTTGTATATATATACGAATGTTCAAACAACCCGATATGGGCACTTTTTCCAATAATTGTCTCGTGCCCTTAGCATGGTGCTTTGTGATCTTAATTTCCGTAAGCGCGCAGAATTTCCTGATCACCAACGTGAGGACAGGTGAATATATGTAATGAAGCGCGCAAAGCTGAAGTGGTGAAATTCTTGAAGTCACTCTTTCATTCGGCCATCTGCTTCACTGCGATCTATCATGCTTCGTAAGACCTCTTGGTCATGTCTTTATCGTGGATCATCCCAGCATTCCGAGCAGGACACTGGCGCCGCGACATCTCACATACGCTCTAGTAGACATAGAAGGTCTGCACCTCATCATCACTCTCCTTCAACTTCTTGTTCTTGCGCATAAACACAATCTTAGCAACCCAAGCGAATGCAAACGTCGCGATCGAGAAGGCAGCAGACGAGCTAAGTGCAATGACGTAACGGGGTCCATCGGACTTGGGCCAGAGGTATGGGGTCCTGTAAACATCGTCAACACCCATATCGATCGAAGCAATCAATTGCATAACTTACCAGATGAACGACGCATTCATGACTGTAGTCACGATACCGATCGCGACGGCCTTCTTTTCAGGTGTCTGACCACAGTTCGAACCGCACCAACCCAGAATCAAGGAATTGACACCGTAGGTACCGATGGTGAAGATGACCATGGCAACGTAGCGACCCGCAACACCAATGGGTGCACACGCGACCAAAAAGCCTACGACTGCGACACACTTGGAGATGGTGATATGCCACGTCCTTTCGTTGAACTTGCCGGATGACCATGACACTACGATTGTGACAGCACCCGCGATGAGGTACGGAGGGCAGGTCAGTACAAGGGTGATTGTCTGGTTGAATCCAAGCGTTTGTACAACCGTCGGGAAGAAGTTCTTGAATCCTGAATGCGATATCAGTCTCCAATCGCAGAATCGGTGTAGTGGTGGAAGAACTTACCATTGGCTGCAAGATGCATGTGAGCCATCATAGCGAATATCCAGACCATAGGGTCTTTGCCAGCCTGGCGGAAACCGACCCAGACAGACGTCTCGCCCTTGTTACCGACCGTATCGATCGCCATGCGGTTCGTGGCAAGGTCGCGCTCAGCCTGTGTAAGCCACCAGGTGTTGTGAGGGAAGTCCGGCAGGAGGAAGAAGCCGACGATGGCGATAAGGAATGTGACGATACCCTGCAGAATGAAGAGCCATCGCCATCCACTGATACCAGCAACATCGCCCAAGCCATGGAAAATACCCGCAGCGATCAGACCAGCAAAGGCAGTCGCTAGGATGTTTCCAGTGTACAGGATAGCAATGCGGGTAGCGACTTCCTTGCGCGTGTAGAACATTGACAGAAGATAGACCGCGCCGGGGTAGTACGGAGCCTCTGTCACGCCGAGGAAGAAGCGCGTGAGAAGCAGGCCCTTGAAGTCCTTGGACAGCGCGGTAAGAGCTGACACCACTGCCCAAAGCATCATACAGATGCCCATATACCGCGATGGACGCGTTCGGTTGAGGAACATGTTCGAGGGTATCTGACCAAGCAGATACCCGGCAAACAGAATCGACACGCACGTCTGATACTGTGTGCTGGAAAGATTGAGGTCCTCCTCAAGATCGTCGAGACGGGCCAGGGCGATAGCATTCCGATCTGCTCCCGGTCAGGTTGCATGTCGCGACAACGGCTTTTGAAGCTTACCAAGATAGTTCAGCCAGTACATGGACCAGAGCATTGGCATGATCCAGCGGTCGAGCTTCTTCACAAGCGCAATTTCTCGAGGGTCGGTTTTCTGTGTCGCGGTCAATGGATGAGGGAAGGAGCACTCTGTCTGCTGTACAAACCTCATAAGCACCAGAGTAGTCAGTCTTCTCGATGACGGGAATTGGCTTCAGAATGCCCTCGTCCCTGGTCTCTTGTCTCTCGAGCATTTCGACATCATTCTTTTCGTTGCCCATGATGAGGTTCGAGTAGACGATGTAGAGGGGATGACTAGTCTTGGTCGAAAAGATGATCTGGGGTAATGATGCGGCGAGTAGTGGATCTCCAGGACCTAGCTGGATGATCTGGGGAAGTCACAATCCGGGGACTTGGGACTGGACTTTATACAAAGTTTAACGTCTTCCCATCATGCCCACGATCAGCACAAACAGAACGGTGTCCTTACATCCCGAAAAGTTCGCGAGTGGCCAACCCCACGGGCATGTTCCGCGCATGCATGCGTACCAAGACACTTGCTCGCACTTCTCCCGGCCGCCTTGGACGAAAATTGAGGCATTTGGGAGCGCCAATACGGGGCGAAGCGGGGAAACCAAACGCCTCGTGCTTACTGTTAGTCTCAGTATCTGTTTTGAGTCGCGCTGCGCACTGGGTATGCAACAAGTGGCGTGGTAGATTGGAGGAAGCTCCACCAGAGACGCTTGAGGCTTCCATAATGCTAAGATATTATTGGTCTGGGGTATTGCCTCGTAGTCGCTCGTGTCGGAGAGCCAGTGATGAGGCCAAGGCATTAGGACCTGGTCCGACAATCTCTACCACGTGCCATCAGTGGCGGTCATCGTGTTGTATCTGAGTCCAATCTTTGCGATTCCAATCCTTCTTTTTGCTGTGATCAACTCCTCCCACAACCTCATAGAATGAGCCTTTTCCCGGCTGACGTGAATGTGCAGTGCAAATCGTTCCAGGTAGGTATTCCGCGAGCCCAAGAGTCTCAGCGACGAGGAAAGCCCCGCTGAGGTCTATAACCCCGCCTCAAGCATTAGTCGTGAGTGGTCGGATGACCGAATGTAGAACGAATCCCAGTGTCTTCGGAGTCTTGTTGCAGGAGGAAAGGCAGGCGTAGAAGTCATGGCAAGCCACAAAACCTTGGAAGTGCGCAGCTCGAGAGCTTTAAAGGCAAGTAAGCTAGGGGAGCGTTGTAGATGGCGCTAAGCCAAGAGGGCCGAGTTCAGCATTCCGATCTTGGTTCAAACAGCGCCGCATACTAAAAAACATGTGGTATGAAGTACTCGCAGTTGTCCTCATCTCGTGAAATTTCGAGTACAGCTCTTTTAGTGCTTCAGATCCTCCTCGCATCGGGCTGCTGAAGTCAGTATCGCATTCGCATTCGCATTCGCATTCGCATTCGCATTCGCACCCGCTCGATTTCTTGGTCGAGTTGTCGTCTGGTCCATGACTGTGTGAAGCGGTCACTTTAGCTGTTCTGAGCCAAGAAAGCCGAGATCAAGTCCAAGCTCTCAGGCCAAACAGATCAAATGGGGAGGAAGCATCCGGTCTCTCGTCGGCAGCTTGGTGCTCGTAGTAGTGGGGGCTCAATGCGTCCTGGCACGCGAGCGCTTGCTTGCATGAGCCCACGAGGCGGAGGCGGAGGCGGAGGCGGGGTTGCTCGCTAGACGCGTGCCCAGGTGAGGTACAGCCAACACAAACCTGGGCCCAACCTTCGTCTTGAGTCCTCCTAGAACGAGACACAACTCGGAGACGCAATACGGCTCCATGCCTTCCGCATACGGACATGCAGGCACCAATGAGACTGCAGCCAAGCTTAATCATCAAACATGCATCGGTTTGGCTGTGAGTGCAAGTGAATGAAGCATGCGGAGGATTCCGGAGAACTGCTCCTGGACTACTCTGAGCCAAGGATCTTGGCCTCAGTCATGCGCGGGCGAAGATAGCAGTAGTCAACAATTCGCTCGCAGTAGTTGATGCTGGGCAATACGCGATCGGTGCTGAGAATCGCAAGTCTTCGTCTGGACGAGTCGTATCCACCGGAGCTGGCACTCCACGTGCTCATGATGATTCCTTCGAGAAGAAATCGGATCCTTTGGATGTAACGTTGATAGTTGTTCCCAGGTGCGCGGTCGTCACAGACGAGAAGGTTTTCCAGACCGGGAGGTAATGTTCATCGAGAAGCTTGTGCGTCCCCATGGGGTTCAGTGGAGAGCAGCAACAGTCGACCAAGTGGTCGGGCGAACTCGCGTGCCCGTGCTGATTTTGAGTGAGGGGGAGTTGAAGGCCGCCTCAGTATGTCAGAAGCTCCGTCAAACACAACTTCTCGTATTTGCAGAGCATTCGATGCATCGTATCATGACAATAGGTGTGGTGCGCCCGGTTGACTTGAGCGGAAAGCCCATGATATATGCCCATTTGTCGCACGGAAAAGTATCCGGACAAGACTTCGACGCTGACTCTGCCAGGTCGCTAATTGAACTTTGAAATTGCGACGACGCGATGAGCCACGGTAGACGCTACCTTTAGATCCTCGATTATTTCCGGATGGTCGCATTGCGTCGTTTGGTAGCATACAGTCCAACCAAACCCTCGACTCATCAGCAGAGCATGTATTTCGATACCACTCTCTTCGGATCTCTTGCCTCCATCTGCGCAACAGCTTCGCCATTCATATATCCATCAATGTAAACGTCACCTACGTAACGATACCCATTGCGACGACCCTCGGGACGAAGCAGAATGGGCGTAGAGCAACCGAAAGGGACAACGATAACATCCTTTGCGCTCATGAAGCCCGAACCCATACCTATCAACTTTCCCTCGGTGATGCAGAGACTGCGTCCCATCATTCGATTACCAAAGTGGTCTTGCAGGAACTTCCGCCGTGCCTGAGGCTCAATGAGTCCTGTGGCGTCGGCGTAACGCCTCAGATCTTCGTCTATTGGTAGGCGAGGCATCCTTTCGCGGATCAGAGCTGCGAAGACGTGGTAACAGAGGTCATGCCAGACTTGCGGCTGATTCCATTGTAGCGGTACTTGCCCAAGGCACAGCGTCCTGCAAAAGGCTTTGTGCATTAGGTGGCTTTCGTTACCCTCTTCGATGTTGAGCTCATGCAGGAGCACTGCGCGCCACTGCAGAAAGGCTGTCAAGTAATCTTGAGCAGCGCAGAATGTCCCCACGGCGACGCCAGTTGCCATAACAGCATCGACTCTGATGGCCGATATCTCGAGTTTCCGCCGCTCGTCATGAAACCAAAATTGAGCTTTGGTTGCGCCATTCGCGTCCCTGGAAGCTGCAAAGTTGAGCGTGCGACCTAGACCAGAGATTTCCGGGATATGAGACCAGTCAGGACACCAACTAGGAAGCCCAGTGGAATTGACATGCAGAGGGAAATGTATCGCCTCCCGAATGACATCGAGCTGGTCCGTGGTAGATATCAAGCGGTCCACGACGTCCGTGTAGACTGTCTTTACGGACTGGCTATAATCGACAGGGAAGTCGCGCTGGGTATCATCTGACAGCATGCCGAGAATACCGAAAACCTTGTCGCGCGGATTCTCGGAGAGCTTCTTCCTACACGCACGCATTACCTCCAACAGCGACTCGTCTCCAAATTGCGCCAGGGTGTTACGGTCTGGAAAGCTCGATGGTCCTTGGCGAATATGAGGGTCGCTGTCCTTGTCCCAGAAAGCCTCTGACGCTCTCTGATAAACCTCCCACGGAAACTTCGAGTCTCCACAATATACCACCTTGTTGTTCGCTAGAAGGACCTCCTGCACGACTGTGATTCAATTAGCACGTAGCACATGTGAAGCAGGATCTGTTACATACCCCACAGTCGCTTCCAGTAGTCTCTCTTGAAAAGGTTGGAGAGCGCCAGGGAATCTGGGTTGGAAGTAGATTTTATGTCTTGAAGATCAACCGCATTTTGTGCCACTCTCTGGAGTAGTTGTAAAGCCTGTTCACTCTCTTCAAAGTCTGGTCCTATCCATATGGCAACCGATGCTGCGCGACTGTAGATATGACCCATCAATCGGACTTGGGTAGCCCGCTCTTCTTTGTTCTGCTGGTCGATGCAGAGGGCGTCGACCCAAACAAACATCTCGTCTTTCTTGCGTCGCACCGCCTTCAATGCGTCATGAAGGCTGACGGCAACCGATATTGTGGCACCTTCTAGAACTAACGGTCTGGTATCGACGCCGTCTCCCCAGGCATACTGGAATCGATTAGATCTCAATGAACCACATCAAACCAGAGGACCAACTTACCGAAATTGCAGTGTACTCTGGGGTGTTGTCGATGGCTACGTGAAGAATTTCGCACTTCAACTTCCACATTGTCTGCGGCAGGACCCTCACTAACCTAATTTCAAAGTCTTGTAGTGGCTGGTACTGATAGGTTCGTGGTCCAAGCACTCCAGATAGCGAGGAAGATCGTGAAGGTACAATTGATGTAGTGGATGATGCCGCGGACCACGATCGAGGTCTTCCTGTGTCATTGCCCGCTTCTGATCTCGAATCACCAGGGGTAAGGATGTTAGACAGAGACGGCGAGTGGTCCGAAGGATGCTGGGAAATGGAAAGGCGTGGAAGCTTCGAACCAGGAAATGTCTCATCAGGTCCTGATGTAGATGGGCGGCTCTCATATTGCTCTTGTGAGCTTCGACCGCCCAGGTTGAATGCTGCATCACGGCTTTCCGAGGCCAGAGACATACGTTGAGGGCGCTGTGCGGCTGTCTGTAATGGAGATACCTGCTCAGGGATATCATGTGGTGTATTCATGCGAGCGGCCCCGTCGTCGTCGTGCTTGGCAGTTGACCCGGGCGGTGTTGTGTTGGCTGGTGGGGGCGACAATGCCGGATGGTCAACTCTATGCTCTATAGCTCGACGACGGGCTCTTGTCGACGGTGGTATTACGACTTGCTCGTCATCTGGGTAAATCCGTCTACCCGGATTTTGTGTAGGGTAGTCCAGGTGATGTTCGCCATACATTGCCTTCTCTGAATGTCGCAGTTCGCTGTGCCGTCTCGAATGTCGCCTTGGCGGACTGTTACGCGCTTCGATCACATCGTCGAATTGGTGTTCGCCATACTCCCTATTGTCTGAGCGATGCCGTGGATGCCTCCCAGCAGACGCGTCAGGTTCGCTAATTGCTAGAACATGACCGCCATGTTCGAGGGGAGCCGGAGCGGGTGGTGCGCGATCGTTTCCGACTACCAAAGTATTGTCCCCATACCCGCGTGGCGCTGAACCCTCAGGCCTGCGTGACACTAATCGATCATCCTTTTTTGAAGCTTCATCTTCTCTGATTTCCACAGCGTGGTCACCGTATTTGCGCGGTGTGGATTTGACACGCCGCCTTTCACTTTCAACGCGGGGCACGTTAAGTCCCAAGAATTTCACAACATGGCCGCCATACTCATGTGGCGTTGATCGATCATAACCATCGTCAGAATCGCTGGACGATTCTTGCTTGCGCCTCTCACGGCGGTCATCCTCTCTTACGCGATGCGAAGAGCTGGCGCGATGGCGATCTCTGTCTTCGTCATATCCATGCCGCCGCCTTGGTTCATTGTCAGATCGATAGCCTCTTTCCGAAGAATGGTGTCCTCGCTCCTTGTCATCTGAAGAATGCTTGTGTCGCCTCCTGTGGGTCCGATCTGTATTGGCGTCCTGAGGCGTGAGGTGGTGGCCATGTGAGTAGCGCTTCGATTCGCGTTGGTAGCCGGACATCTTGAGCGAAAGCTTTGCGCTACGAAGAACGAATTGGACGATGAAACTGTTTCGTCTTCGTCGCACGATATTTGATGCTTGGTTTCCGCGGCTTGAATCACACTGGCGATGCGTCTGTATGAGGCGCGGGCTACTGCCTTGGTGGGGTAGACGGGTGTAACAGCCCCCTCAGCCTCAGATCATCAGCCATGTTCAGCTCGCTTGTGCCAGCAGGGATGTAGACTTGACCGGTCTGACAGGTGCATATTAGGATCCAGTGGGGGCGGAAACGGATGGCGATCTCGCAACATGTTGGTGCGGTGTTGTGAGTGCTTAATTGTCGATCGCAAGGAGGTTGCGACTTCGAGCTCGTGATCTGTTGTTCGCGCTTCGGACTTGATTGGCCAGTGTCTGAGAAGTGTTCATGGGTACAATCATAGGGATAGATTTAGAGAACCAAGGTTGTCGAAGCGCGACGCTGTCAGGGTGAAAGAAGGCCAAACGAAATTGGAGGTGAGACCATCAGCATTTGCGGCGGGCAATGCAGGTGACGGACGTGAGGCAGCCACGCTCAAAGTCTCGGCAAGTTCACAACGGAAGGCGCAACTCGGGAAACCAAGACATTGACACGGGACTCAATGGTAGTCCATTATACATACGAGGATGCCTGTACCTGCTGGCGGCCGCCATCGCTGAGCGCTGAAAGAATTTGTATACAGCAGGATCCGCTAAACTTCCAAATACTCTACAGATAATGCTCCCTCCAAGCAGAGCAGTCTACGTCATAGTATGAACCCGACCAGTTGCAAATGTGTGAGAAGCCGTCAGAAAGGCAGCACGGATGAGACAGTTGACAAGAGTCAAAACCAAAGGCTACGTTCTGGGTGTAGTACCCTCAGTCGTGAAACTTTCTGTTGTCGTTCTCGCCAAAGAGCGTCACTCGAATGGATGGTAGTGCCTGGGTCTCGAGCAGTCTCAAACGCTCTTCGAAGGTGTTGTTGATGTCGATCCTGCCGCCTGTGCCGACGATCGTAGCGCCACCAGCTCTGCACTGCATTAGCCAAACGGTCCCGTAGTAAGGACAAGACCACTCACGATCCCTCTGGCAGCGGGTCGCTCTCGTCAATGGTGATGGTGACATCTTTGTCCACCTTGCTCTTGTACTCCTTCTGTGCCTCCTCGATGGCCTTCTTGGTCAGGTCGTAGTCTGCCTTCCTAACCTTGACCTGCAGCTTGTCCTCGTTCAGCGCATAGGCGCCCTCAAGGATAAAGTTCTTCAGGATGCTCTGATACTTCTTCTTGTCCTTGCTCACCTCGCTCAGCTTCTTATTCGCATCCTCGAACAGCCCGTTCAGCAGCTCTTGCCTGGCAGAGAGTATACGTAATCGCGACTTGTTGGAGACGGTGGAGCGGGTGATTTGCTGAGACATGGAGGCCTGCTTGAACTTCTTCTCGTAGGACGAATCGATGGACGAGGTTTCTTGGCGGACGAGCTTGGACTTCTCGATTGCGAACTCTTCGTCGGCTTTGAGGCGGATTTCGTTGGCCTTCTCCATGGCTTCTTGCCGGATGAAGGCCGTCATCTTCTTCAGCTCTCCGGCGACCTGGCATGGCGGGGTGCGTTAGCTAGTGTTGCAATGGCCGTTGACGTAGTTGCGGGGAGCTCTGAGAGCTGCCTGTGTACGAGATGCTGGCGCCTACCTGGTCGTCGGAGAGGGCGTGTGCTTGCGACATGGCGGCGGTCGTGTGAGGGGGGTCGTGGGTGTGGTGGAGGGAGTTGAGGTTGTGCAGCGGGCGTGGTTGCAGGCAGATGACGGTGGAGCTTGGTGTTGAAGTTCAAGCCCCAGCAGCTCGGAGCCCCGATTGGCGATAGCACCCATTCTGCCCCAATGCCCTGGCATTACGTTGGGCGGTAAGCTGGAGCGATGCATGCGGTGGTATGCACTTCAGCCCCGGCGCTGCGAGCATCCAGTGCATTTTCTCATATAATCCGTTTCCTGCGTGTATACACTCAGTGTCATTGTTGCGCTGCTCTTCTCGCATCCATCGTCATCACGCCTGGTGATCCCTGTCCGCCGCCTCGGCTGCACTGCTTCCAGTCGTCCCGTGCCCCCATCATCGACGTGTGACGTTTGAAGAGCGACACACGAAAGACACACGTCCACGCTGCCCTTCACCGCCCTCCATATCCGCGCATATATCCCACGCACCGTCACAGCATGCGCCCGCAATACAGGTAGCATTAGCTCACCGCAGCGACACCGCCGCAGCCATCATGGTGGAACTCTCGGCGGGCGCCAGCATTGCTGTGAGTGCACTGCATTACTAGAGAAACGTGTAGATATAGAGCTAATGGTGTATTCGCAGCTCGGAGTAATCGTTGGCCTCGTCTCCACTAGCGTCCAAAGCATCGGCTTGACTTTGCAGCGGAAGTCGCATCTGCTCGAGGAAGAGAAGGAGGATGACTATGACCGACGGCCCCCTTATAAAAGGCGGAGATGGCAGGTAGGACATACAGTACCTACTCGTAAGCAAAAGATACTGACTTCCACAGCTGGGCATGCTCATGTTCGTCGTGGCAAACATCGTCGGCAGCACCATCCAGATCACCACCCTACCACTTCCGGTCCTCTCCACGCTGCAGGCTTCCGGCCTCGTCTTCAACTCGATATGCGCCTCCATAATTCTCAGTGAACCGTTTACACGCTACTCCTTCATCGGCACCACACTTGTCGCCATCGGCGCGCTCCTGATAGCATTGTTCGGCGCCATCTCGGAACCCTCGCATAATTTGGATCAGCTTCTCATGTTGCTCGGACGGACGCACTTTCTTGCGTGGATGTTCACAACTTTGTTCATTGTTCTCCTTTTCATCATCGCAAATTGGATTCTGAAGCGTATATACCCGCGTTCGACACCTCGATTACGGCTCGTACGGGGTATGCTGTTTGGCTGCGTAAGCGGCATACTCTCGGCGCATTCACTGCTCATTGCAAAGAGCGCAGTCGAACTCTTGGTGCGCACCATAGTCGACCGACACAATCAGTTCGACCGCTGGCAGTCGTGGATGATTCTGATTGGACTCGTCGTGTTCGCGCTCACACAGCTTTACTACATGCACCGCGGGCTCAAGCTCGTCAGCACCAGCGTGCTCTATCCGCTTGTTTTCTGTGTCTACAACATTATCGCCATCGTCGACGGTCTCATCTACTTCCACCAAAGTAGCCGACTGTCACCCCTTCATGCAAGCCTTATCGCTCTCGGGACACTCGTCCTCCTCGCCGGCGTGGTGTGCTTGAGCTGGCGACTGGAAGACGCCGATGACGAGGCGACTTCTCCCGTGGCAACGAAGCATATGGGCAAGGTACAGATGCCACAGACCGTACTACAGCCCGGCATTGGCCTAGTGCATGGCCATACTATGGACGAGCCCGAAGAGCCTGTGGACATGGATGCGGAGGCTCCTGGTCTTCATGGCTCGCTCGACGAGCAAGCCAAGCGCAAATCCATCGAGGAACGAACACCACTGCTGCACCGAGCGGGAACCGGCCCGGCACTCACCGTGGCCACACGTACTAGAAAACGACCAACCCTGGATACTCAAGACAGCAACGAACGAGCGAGTCCATCTCCGCGAAGACTACCACGGAGACGGCGCATGACCATCTCAGAGGAGACAGACGAGATATGGGCTGAGCTGAATGATCGAGATTCGCTACCATCGCCTGCAAGACGATCTGCAGACTTGGAAAGACGTCCGAGGTCAGGCACCATGCCCGCGCGCAAGAAAAACACGCAATCAGCTTGGTTGAATCAGATGCGCAGACGTTCTTGGTTCGAAGGGGTTGGTGGAGGTAGTCAGCGGAGCCGCAGCGTATCACATGGCAAGAGACCAGTCGACTCGTCTTCGGCACTACTCGATCATCCAGACCCAGAGGATGGTGATCATTCCGATGCCGATGTAATCGACACTGTCAACCAGAAGAGAGGGTCATGGGCGTTTGGTCAGCGCAGCAGCAAGAGCGAGGATGCATTGGGCGACTGGTTTAAGCTGAAGTGGTGGCGGAAGCGTTGGAGAGACGAGCACGAGGATAGAGACGATGGGGACGAGACATGATATCCAGATACCCCAACCCCCAAATTATACCCATGTATTGCTTCCAGGTCTCGCAGGCCATGTGTCTTGACCAGAAAATCTCCAGAACAACTCCAGAGCCGCGCCAAGCTGCCATACACCTTGAATATCTGCACCGCCCGCAGCATTCACTGGTGATCTCCACTAATCATACCCATAGCTCTTTCCGATGGGGTAATTCTATCCAGGCGATAAGCAATTACAACCAATGATGGTGAGCTCGAAGCTACCCCACCATGAACCTCAAATGCTCCACCAACATTACGGGACCTTCTTGATCATCATTCGCACGGAATGCTATGAAAAGCATACGTCTTGTAAGGCTGAGAGCTAGGTCTCTTTGCTGAAGCAACTAGACACCTCATGCATGCCCAGATGCCCGGATGGGGTATACAAGTCCCAGAGCATGCACGGCAGTGGGCATCACGTTGGAGAGACAGGCTACAGCCGGCGAGATGCTGATGCTCTCGAGAAACCGATGGCCGGGTATGGCGCCTGCTGCACGTATAAGAATATATTGACACGCTCTATATTCTTGGAGAATTGTTCAATTTCGACTTTAGCCTTGCAACCAAGGACACACTCTCATCTCACTCCAACCAAGACAAAGTTGGAACGCAGTACTTCTGGAGTAAGCAGCCGTCAATCTCACGTTAAAGTATACGACCCTGACGACGTCGACAGTTTGTCGTTTGAAGCACGCCCGCGATGCAGTACTTCGAGAAAGCACAATCGAGCTTCAAACCTCCGCTCGTCGCCAACGAGAACGCGTTTCTTGGGGACATTGGATCATCGTACGTTACGTTACATGTCTGACGACTCTCCCAAACTCGTCTGTCTTCTCCTGGCCTTGGGCTTCCATGTTCAATTATCTCCACTTTTTCGTTGTGACTACTAACGAGACATTACAGCGAGTCGACGTCTCCAGAAACACCGATCAGCGGCGGCTTGTATAGGCTGGAAAAGGGAACACCGCTCGACTACACGTACAGGTCCGTCACTACTCATCCGTCCATCACTTCCACGCATCATATTTAACTGGCCTATTCTGATCCCTGAACAACAGCTACGACGAAATGAAAATCATCCTCGAAGGACACTTTTACATCAAAGATGAAACGGGCAAGGAAGTCAAAGCCGAAAAAGGCGATGTTTTCTTGTTTCCGAAAGGGAGCAGGATCATTTTCCGCACGGACGATTATGGATTAGCGTTTTTCGTTGGGCAGAGGAAGAAAGATACACTGTAAACGGGTCTAGTGTTGCCAGACTAGAAAAAGGCAGTCGAATTCCAGCTCCACAAAAGCCTTTCCTTGTCTTCGTCCACACCTTCTGATATGCTCATATTAGGTTCTATACCGGTCTTCGGCGCGACAATCACTCTTCTGCAGTCTTCATAACAATAATCCCATCAGCAGTCTGCATACGCAACACTACCCAATCGGATATTCTCTTCATCCAGGCTGTGGTCGTTGCACTGCTAGTGGTGGCAGACTTCCCATCGCCCAAAGAGCCAAGTCGACAGGGATTCAGGTGCAGCCAAACCGTATCGATCAATAGTCAGTCATTTATTGTCAACACCCTCGTGAATGATTTGTGGTCTCCTTAATATTACATGATATTGGGTAAGATGCTCGACGAGTTCTAAGCAGCGGCGTACCGTCCGAGCTGATGAAATGGTAGGCGATAGGTATGGTCCGGCTCGACGCGCCAACGGCACCCGAGACTAAGCTCTCATGCGGCAACAGGTAGTATCACTTTGGAGATTCCGGTATTACCATGGTGAATCGTGTGAACCGCTTTCTCGGTAGGCTTATCAAATTGCGGGTGTGACGCTCCCGCAACGATGAGTCGGATCTTACTTCCCTTTGCAAATCGGTGTGCACAGTCCCTCAAGTGTAAGACAACGATAACGCTACCTCTATCAGGGCCTAGGCGCACACATGTATCGGTAATGGCATGTGACCGACCTTTGGCGTGGACTTCGCTGAAACGAACGAAGAGGTCGGTGTTTAGTGTGTCACTCGTGTGGGTTAGTTCGACTAAAGTCTTCCCCATGACCTCCAAATTCTGCTCAAGCGCTTCGCTCGTGAAGGTAAAGACATCAGAGCGACTTGCTAGAGCAGTATCGTCTGCGCTGCCTCCTCCCAGGAGTAAGTTACCACCCATCGTGGGTGTGGGGTGCATTGAATCGAAAGTAAAGGTTGATAAGCTTGTCACCGCAGAACCCGACTCACTTTCCTGGAGTTTCCCACTTGAGTAGAGGTGAAACACCTGTTGAGATGTTTGTGGTGGCCATCCGTATCCTTCTCTCCACTCCTGAGCACCGGTAACGAAGTACTGCAATGGTGACTTGCGGACAATCTGCTTGCGCTTCGCAATATGCTCTTCCAGCCAGTCGAAAGACTGCTGGTAAACCCTCGAATCGATGCCAACCTGCAGGTGGTTCCAAGGCCCCATCGTCAACGCAACATTCGTGTTGCGCTTGCTCAGCCGCGCATATTGCTCGGTTGTCTGTCGTGCAAAAACGTCATACCATCCTCCGACCAGGAAAATGGGAATGTTTGCTCGCTCTAGAGCTTCCGGGGAGTTCATCTGATCGTAGTGCTGGTGTGTGAGATCTGGATGGTCAACGACAATGTCAAGCCATGGCGCGCGACCGTCGAAGTGCGACTTGACGCTTTCCGCCAATGGACTCCGATCTAGCACAGGCCGCATCCGCTTTCTCGAATTTAATGCTTGGTAGGCGTGAACTATTCCAGTTTCTCCTTGGGTTGACACGGTCTCGCCCCAAATGATGCACTACAAAGCAAGTGATCCAGTGGCCCACAGCTGCTTGCTGAAATCGTGAGGCGCACATTGAATGACTGCGGCTACCATGTCTGGTGGAGGATTCCGGAGGAGCGCCCGTTGCACAGAACCGAGATACGAGCCGCCAAGCGTTGCAAAAGACCCAGTATACCATTCTTGCTTCCGCATCCATGCCACTACAGCATGTCCATCTTCTTCCTCATTCCGCCAGGGATCAAACACGCCTCCAGAGCCAAATGTCCCGCGACAACTGACCAGCAAGCATACGTATCCTTGTGAAGCGTATGGTCGGGCGCTGAGAAGTGCGAACGCGAGACCTCTGCCGCATGGACTGCGAATGAGGATTGTGCCTGCGGGCCTCTGATCCTTGGGTAGAACAGGCTCGTACAGGTCGGCCACCAGTTCAAAAAGCTCTGGCTGAGTAGGTACCGGGATTTGGACATTCCTAATTGTGTACGAGCATATTTCGGGAGGGAATCCAAGCTTTCGTGCTACCAGTCGGTCAACGGCACCCGTGAGCAGTCCTCGTTATTTTCTCATTCTGACGAGTCGATAGATTGTTGATGTCGTGTAGTTGTAAGGGAGAGTTGTTGTTTGCTTTATGGATGGTCAGTTCGTCCCAGACGGACATGAGATTGTTTGTCTTGGCCTGAATACGGCAATGCGCGTAAGTGATACAATGACCATGAAGGGTGTAAGCCCGGTATCTCGGGATAGCGCTTCCGAGACCTGGATTCGGATTCGGATTCGGCTTCGGGTGACGTAGTGAACATACCAATGAGATGTGACTGTGAGTGAGAAAGAGCTTGACGAGAAAGCAGAGAACAGTCGAAGAAATGGTGTTTCTAACAGACAGCGTGCATCGAAAATACTGATTGAGCGGACAAACGTTGGCAAGAGCGTGTCTGGCAAGGCCATGCCAGCGACTCAGAGTGAAACTAGAGAGAAACAGCGACCTACGGCATCACGGATGCAATGAACGATACCTTTAGATTCGATGATGAATAGCTGGCATGGAACATGATGTGTTCCGGCGCGATTACATGAGGCGTAGTATTTTGCAGATGAGGAGCACCAAAGTTGGAAGGCGCTCACGACGCTCCTGCAATCGGCGAAACCTCGGGCCGCCCGTAGCCAGGAACCAGGGAGCTGAGCTGAGCTTCCATAAACACCACCTTTCTAGAAGCGCCGCTAATCCACATCACACGCAATGCTTGTCTCTCTTACAGTCGGCAAGGTCGATGCCGGTGTGGCTGTTCTCTTAACAGAAGACAAACGCCTCGTACGCGCCCAATCTCGTCCATGCTGCCCTAAATGTCAACACCGCGCAAGGCGGTCCCTGCATTCACTGTGACTGACCCCAGCGCAGATCGAATTTCCGTCAATATTGCTCCCGCCAGACATCTCCTCCGGCAGCATAGTCGACATCGACGTGGGGCGCAACTACAAAGCCGAATCCGACTCTGCGGCTGCCTTCCACGAACTGCAGTCTGAGATATTCCGCACATTCGGCCAGCGCACACCAACCGCACCCGCCATCCGCTGTCGCAATGCCACACAAACCTCGGTTGTACTGGAGTGGGACCCCATAGACGTCGCGACGGCCGAGCTACGAAGCCTCACACTCTACCGCAATGGCAGCAAGGCAGGCACCATACCCAAGCCGAGCGAAGTGCAGAGCACGAAGCTCAGTGGTCTGGCAGTGGATACAGAATACACCTTTCACCTGGTGCTGAAGACGAGCGCGGGCACGTTCAGCAGTGACAAGCTCAATGTGCAGACACACAAGATGACAGATCTCTCTGGTATCACAATAACGCCAGGTCACATGCCAGCTGCTCTGCGTGAGTCGCTACAGCGGTCGGTTGAGAGGATAGGTGCCAAGATTGCAGATAATGTCCGAATTGACACCACCCACTTCGTATGCACAGAGGGCAGAGGTCCGGCGTGGGAGAAGGCGGTAGAGAACAACATCCCAGTGGTCGTGCCAGATTGGGTCATAGGATGCGAGCGAGAAGGCAGGATTGTTGGTGTGAGGGGTTACTATCTTAATGCCGACCCCAGGTTACGAAGTGTTGGCCCAGGCGTCTCGCAGCAATCCCCCCAGCAAGCACAACCACAGCAGCAGCAGCAGCAAGTCAGAAGTCCAGTCACCAGCCCAAGAACCGAAATCACGCCTCCGACGCCAGAAAGACCGACTCACGAGCGAGACGAGGACGCCCCGCCGCCACCACCCAAAGACAATGTCAGCGAGAAGAGCGAGGCCACAACACCAGAGCCCAAGTCACAGGCTGAAGAGCAGAAAGTTCGGACGGAGGACTTTAAACCGCAGGCAGAGAAGGAAGATGATAGTGAGGACGAGTCGGAAGCTGAGACGAGCAATGAGAAGTCATTAGAGGCTGGGTTGCCAAGCAGACCGAAGAATGGGAGGCAGCCATCAGTGGAAGAGGATGACGGAGATGCAGGTAGCTTCCAGGAGGTGCAACTATGATGGCGAGCGTAGAGCGTAATGTGGGATTGGACGAAGAACCATGAATCGTATGGCTATTGTCGGGGCCCACGATAATCTACACTACCTCTGTATCCTTCTCAGCTGCTCATTCTTCACCTCGTTGCTTTGCCTAACTTGACATAGGTCGTTGAATCCTAGGGAGCATTTTTGCGCTAACGTGCACAGACACGTTTCATTGGTCGTACTAAGAATCGCGTCCGAGCGTGATGATAGTCCAAGCAACATGGACCCACTGAGCAGAGCATCACATATAGTTTGAGATGATCCTTTTGATCGATGTCGCTTGAAACACCCTACCTTATCATCCAGTTGTTTTGCGTGGTCGGTGGCAACGATGTCCCTCGAACTACCACAGTCCATTATTGCGTGCCAGATTCCGCTGCTTTATCTCAATAACTTTCTCGCACTATCCGTCGGACCCACCAACCAAGTCCTCCGTTTGGGAATCACGCTGCCTATTCTCGTCCTTCTAGTTTCGCAGTCGCTGTATCGCCAGTGGAGCGGGGGGTGGGGCATACATTATGCTTTGGAGTGTTTGGTGCGGTGTTGTGTTTGGGTGTATGTTGATTGGAATATTTTGGGGAGTCCAGATAAAGAGAAGTGGCATAAGGTCCATCCTAATGGAGAAGAGAAGAAAGGTTTGGATAACAAGGAGGCATCGTCGGTGCCAAGCGGGTTTTGGAAAAGAGCATAGTGCGGCGTGAGATTAGGCACGGGAAATAGATATGTTGGATGGAGCTGTCAGGTAGAAATGTGCCTGTTGAAGTCGATGCTAATTATCCGAAATTGTAAGTTCTCTCCTCTGCCACGAGTTGTGAGGATAGCGCTGACATGACTGACTTGTCTCAGACTGTTTGTTTTCCGGAAGACGATACGCGCAGCATTCTTCGACATTCTAGTCGACATCCTATATGCATACACGGCTTCTTCACCACACGGCTCCTGGACCGATATCGCGCACATCAAATCCGCAGCGAGCTTCTCCTCCGAGCCGTTCCTTAAGAGACTCTGGTTCGCATGGATCCACATTGTATTGACCTATGTCAGCATGGAGCAAGCGAATGCAGCGTATGGTTTGTTCAGCGTCGCGACAGGACTGGCGAGTCCGGCGGAGTGTTCGAGTATGTTTGGAGATTTGAGGGGTTTGGTGTGTGTGAGGAGGGCCTGGTCGTAAGTCGATCCCATTCCTGGTGTTTGAGTGTTGAGAGATGTACATGGAAGACAGGTATTTATGCTTGATTTTGCTGACGTTGAACAGGTCAGTATGGCATCAGCAAATGCGCCGTATATGGTCCGCACCAGGGATTTTCCTGGCACGCGATATATTGCACCTTCCCAAAGGCTCGTTCGCGTTAAAGTACCTGCAGCTTTTTGTCGGCTTTGGAATATCTGGTATTATTCATGCGGGGGCGTCGATGTTGACACATCGCTCATTTGAAGATGACGGTGCGTTTGCTGTGTTTATTGGGCAAGCTGTGATTATTATGTTTGAAAATCATGTCATTGCTTTGGGAAAGAAAATGGGACTCAAGGACTCGATATCCTGGCGAGTTATAGGACTTGTCTGGACTGTGTTCGCGATTGGTACCAGCACGGATAGATGGACATGTAACGTCGTTGGGCATGGGATGTGGGTGCATGACAGGAAGCCGGACTACTTTGGCATCGATCCCAAATAATTTGGAGCAGGAACTGTGGTAGCGAACACCGCGGAAGCGAGAGGCGAAATGCCGCTCTCATGGATTAGCTCATACTCACTGTACTTTCTCCATGACTCATTAGTAGTACGTCCCTGATTGATCCATGGTTCACGGCCACCGATCGAAAAGAGAAGAGTCCAAAATAGCGACCCAAGTTTGTCCTCCTTGCGCACCACATCATTCCCACTACCTGGCGAAAGAATCCTCATATGAAATTTTCTCGCAACCCATATTCGCCACCGTCTTGCCCTCCTTCCCACACCAAGTACACACGGCCTCGAATATCTCCTCCCAAACATGGACGACCTCAAATGCTTCCTATCAAGTGTGGAAGACTTCAGATATCTCATACCTGAACTCGACAATCTCAAATATCTCATACCAAACATGAACGACTTCAAGTAACTCATACCAAACGACTTCCAGTACCTCTTCCCTTTCACCTTCACCTTCAGCACCTGCAACTTCGCCTGGCTCAAATTGGACCCGCTTCCCAACGACAAGACCGTCCTGGGGATATACGAAGTGCGCTTAAATATTGCCTTTATGCGGGCTGGATGCTGGTTTGTCGTCATTGCTGGTATCATTCTCCTTGGCCTCGTTATGTGTGCGGCTCTTGCTTCATAGCAGGATCCGAGGTCAGCGAGAGATGGGTGAACGAAGAGGTATTTAGGGGAGATAGTCTGACGATGTTCGAATTGGAGTACACAATTCGCACGAGGTCGGGACGTCTTGTTCAAGGGATTGGTATTTGATGTAGTACCTAGATACAGGGAAATGACATGTGTAGACTGTGTTAGGAGCAAAGCAGAATCGACGCCACTGGGTCATGCAATAAATCGTGCGCTCTCAGCTCGCATCTCACGAATCCTTTGGAAAGGTTTGGACAAGAAAAGGAAAACCAGGTACTTAATACGGGTGCAGAGGTTCCTTCAGACTCTAAATTGAGACTGCTCGCATTAAGTTATACCTTCACTTGCCCGTCATTGAGATGTTACCCCTCTTGGATACTACTACTTCTTTTTGCGGACGCTGGGACATCTTATTTCATGACCATTCGTGAAATATTTCAGTGCTGCGCGAGGGTATACGCACACTGTTGGAGGCTTGACTATGTTTGTATACATTACCTGGAATCTCACTAGCGTACCAAAGCTTGTACAACCAGCGCAATAGGCACCCTTGAGCATGTTCAGGAGCGTTCCGGTCTCGTACATGCGGAGCTGATGCGAAATCAAAGGTTGGTAGCGATTTCTTGTTGGTCCTGCAAATCTTGGTAGTGTGGGGTAGTCTCGATGGTCGTGAGCATCGCTAGCAGTCGGAATTACAGTACCGCGTGGTCGAATTCATAGGATGCTGCGCATGCTCATTGATCTTAAGCAAGACACTGATGTGCCTATACTGCGGAATGCACCATGGATATTCTCTCGAAGTCGAAGCAACGTGGCAGCCTCAGCTACACCGCCGGGTCAAATCTTGGCCAGGATCTTGATTGTTTCGTGTCTGATAAAGACGACCCTGTGCAAAAAGCCGTTGCAGATTGAAGATAAACCCCGGGTAAGCAGAGACCGCTTATTCGTAACGAGATCGACCCGTATATATCCGCTGTAGGCGAGCGTCACTCAAGAGCTTGCTTTGTGTGACCTCAGTCCATGGGCAAGCGAGAGGGTGGGGGCCATCGGGTTTACGCCTGGAATGCATGCGTGTTCCCGCTGCTCACGTTCAATTCCAGCGAGTCACCATCGCGGACGCACCTCCATTGCTTTGTCGACACATCGGAACCGAAAGCGCACCCAAGATGCAGCTCAATGCAGTGTGGTGGATCAGTCAGACTTAAGCAAATCCACTTTGTCACATCGTCATGCGTCGACCTGTCAGCCAACGGCAGATCCAAGTGCAAGCGGCCAAGTGCAAATCATCCTGCCCGCAGGGTCTGCCGATCGGCCGCAGTAGCGCCATGCAGTCCCTCCCCGGAAGTGTTGCAGAAGGGAGAACATCGAGCCGCGGACCTCTTGGGTTCTAGAATCGCGGGCGCCAGGCGAAAACGTTGATCGCGGTAACTTCATATGAACGGAAAGCATGTCTGTTACCGGAGGACAACATATTGCCCAACATGACTGTAAATTGCCGTGCATGCAACAAGCATTTGAACTAGGCGCTGCGTTCCGTTCGGATATATACCATGTGAGGGGCAATAGAGTAGCCGATCCCCGAGTAACAGTCAGCAAATTCCACAATCCCGGGAGGCCGATGTTGGCTAAATAGGTAGGCGGTCATGGTCCTCCTTTGTCTTAAAGTAGCTGGTGTGCCTGCAGGGCGACTTCTATGGATGGAAGACCTCGTGTCGGAGCTGGCAGCGGAGAGTGTCTGCTACTCGAAGCGGATACGAGAGGTTGGTAATACCAGGGACGACTTCTGCAACGCGAGTCGAGGTAGATTGCCAGGCAAAAGAAATGGACTGCGGTAGGCGTGTTCCGTTTAAAATCACGCCTGAGCGTATTGGTGTTCTTACTACGTAAGGAGTAGAAGGGAGACGGTGACAGCGCCAAGGCAAGGCTGAGGAAATGGATACCGTGGCGCGCACAGGTCAGCTACCAAGTTCGCGAAGCTTCAAGCTAGATCATTCTCCTATCGACCTCCATGCGTCCATGGGAGATGATTTCGCATATTTACTAGGTCGAGTTTTATGCCGAGAAATGAAGGGCGGGAGTGAGTTCATGCGAATCGCAATGTCAGACCGCCCGGGCTGGTGCCGGAACAATGGCGATTCAGGGCGACGGGATCGAGGAGATCTGCGCCTCGACGTTCCGCTCTGACACGATGAAACGAACTGTCGGCGCGTTTCGCCTCGCTGGCTTGTGAAGCTATTTCCGAGCTTGTCAGCACACCAACACCATCGTCAGCGGGCTGATCCCAACAGACGACCGAGAGACAAACACGATGCTTGAGTGTTGGTTGTGCCGTGATGCGGTAGTGTGCGATGTTTGTTGTGATTTACATTCAGACCTCGAAACTACCGGTCACATGACGTCCGCATTCGACAAGCCGAGTCCGCTTTCGTCGCTGTGTGGCTCGCTTGCCGGCACGGCACTCTCAGGATGACGCGCAGGCATTATCCCCTGGATCCACCATCTGTGGCTGTGGACCATCTGAGACAAGGTTTCACGTGGCGGCGGTTCGAAGACCCCAGCCCAGCCTTTTTGTGGCTTCTTCTAGCGGCGGGTCTGTTGTTCTTTTTCGGTCACGCTACCTTCGGACAACCTTGGACGGTGAGCGCCCAAAAAGGGTATCGACAGATGCGCCTCTCGTCACGTCCCGGCAACGGAGCAGCCAAGCAAGGCCGCATGCAATCACCGGCGGCAGCGCGATAGCAGCACACCCAGAACACCAAGGGCCAGGAACGCTGTTGTCCGCTGCAGGCTGGGCAGCACAATCTCGGCTACGTGCTCATGCGCGCGCAGCTGGCCGTCTGTTGTCAGATGGGTTGGCGGAGCAGGGGTCGATTGGGTGTGACGCGAGTTTTTTGCTGCCGAAGACGCGGGAGCGGAGGCCAGCCTGCGTCACTCCAGGGCTGCACGAAGGCACGCCCAGGCGAGCTAAGCAGAGCACCGGAAGCTTCTTAGTGATGCGAGGATGTGGAGAGACGTGTGGCTTGGCGACGTCCATCGTTAATCAGTGCTCCATGCACCTCTGTGTCACCCACCACCGCTGCGGCCTTTGTCCCGTCAAGCGCTGCAAGGCGCCGGTTGCCCAGAGCCAGCCTTGGGCGACGCCAGCGCCGTCAGCGTTGCGGGTGCAGCTGCGCGGTCGAGGCGCGGTGCAGCTCATTGCGGGTATATCTATAAGCTGATCGCGACGCTGGAGAGCCCCCTTTTCGCGATGCGATACATCCCATGGTCTGTCTTGGTTAAGATATTATGAGAGATGGTCGTGCGAGAGTTGGCGAGCTGGCACCACCAAGGAGCTGAGCATTCCGCCTTATCAGGCATCCGAAGGAATGGGAGTGGCTGGGAATGCGGTAATCGCCCACGCCTCCCATCTGCTTGATGAGGCCCCGCAGGCGTGCAGCCAACCGTAGGACGCAGCGGCATGTTTGGTGCTGTGGTGAGTGGAAATAAGCAAACGAACTACAGGCATATCAGATGGATCGACTCTGGTATGCGGGCATAAGGCAGGCAGAGCCGATGGAGATGGCCAAGCTCTGTAAATTACGGTTTGGTGACTGGTCGCGATGTTCTCATTGTGATGTTTGCTGCGACTTCACTGGGTGACAGGCGGCAGTACCTTTAGCCCACTCCCATGAGAAACAACCGACGAGCGGAGCCGAATCGAACCTGGAGCGAACGGCCATGCTGCATCGGGCGGCATGCCGGGTACATGAAGCTGCGATGCCATCTGGCGATGCTCCAGACGCTGCACCTCCATCTGCATCGCGGACGACGTGTTTCATCGCAATGCGCGCCCAAGCAAGGCACTCGTGCTGGTGAGGCGCCCACGCAGCAGCCCTCTGGCGGATGGCAGGTGCGGCGCCGAGGGAAGGCGCGACTGGCGAATGGAGCCTTAGCGGGAGGGCTCGCAATTTGCTGTTAACGGGTCGCACAGAGACGGCCGCATCCCTGCGTGTGGGTGCAGGTGGCGTGCGCTATGGCGTTTGGCGCTCCAGAATTGAGACCCACAGTTACCGCACGGATTCTTAACCACACTTTCCATCGTATCCCTGTCTGGGTTAGGGTTCTGTCGTCGACATAGAGAATCGTTGGCGCCCCTACTCTCGTCGTCCGCCTGGTGTTCTCTTACTCCACGATTCCTCCACACCACGCTCTGCAAGGCGACTTCCCATCACACCGCGCGGCCGCATCATCAGCCGCAACATTGCTGCATCATCAGTACGTCGTCTGCTAGTGCTCGGGTATACCTGCTCGGCGTTCTTCTGCGCACTGCTCTCATTCTCCGCGTTCTCCCCACGCCTCAACTCGCACCTGTCGGTAAGCCCACCGGCACAGCACCGCACAGCGTGGTAAGTAACTAATGCCATGCCCATACAGATGACACATCACTGACCCCATCGCGTCATAGGCATTGTGTATTGGGCTTTGTCTTGTTCACCTCGCTGTCTACCGTCTGAACCACGTTGGTGCTCGCGAGGCGCGCATCTCACACGGGAGACCACACCGCGTAGGACGGGGCCATGGCGCACCAACAGCCGTCGCCCACCTTGGGCATGCCTCTCCACCACGGAGGCCCGCATCCTGCGCATGCGCAAGTCAATGGCCATCCACCGCCGACAAACCAGGCCAAGACAGCCTCGCAGTATCTTGGGCAATTGACAGAAGCCGTCTGGACACAAATGGGTATGCATAGGTCTCTGGGCTAGTCCCACGCGCCTTCGGACTGACTGACCTCTCCCAGGCTCGCTATCAGAGCAAATGAACGACTTCGAGGGCGCCATGCAGTGCTATGAGCAAGCCTTGAAATTCAATCAATGGTCTGTGCCGGCCATGCAGGGTATCGCGTGCATTTTGCGCACGAAAGACGCCTTCCCAGCAGCTGTCGAGTATCTGCGCACCATTTTGAAAGTCGACCCCGCCAATGGCGACGTCTGGGGCAGCCTTGGTAAGCTCCAACAACGCGCAATGCATAATCACTGTCTAACGTCAACAGGACACTGCTATCTCATGATGGATGACCTGCAGCAGGCTTACTCGGCCTACCAGCAAGCCCTTTATCATTTGTCTGATCCCAAGGTAAGTCTTTGTGTATAGTCACTAGTCGACACAACACTAATGTTTATTTAGGAGCCCAAGCTTTGGTATGGAATTGGCATTCTCTACGACCGCTATGGCTCCCTCGAACATGCCGAAGAGGCGTTTTCGCAAGTCATGCGCATGGAGCCAAATTTCGAGAAGGCCAATGAGATTTATTTCCGTCTCGGCATAATCTACAAGCAACAGCAGAAGTTCAACCAGAGTTTAGACGTAAGTGTTCATGCCTCATTACGGCCGTACTACTCTAACACGATCGTAGTGCTTCAAGTACATCGTCACCAACCCTCCTCGTCCCTTGACCGAGGAGGACATCTGGTTCCAGATTGGTCACGTGTACGAACAGCAAAAGGAGTTCGAGGCTGCGAAGGGCGCCTATCGCAGAGTGCTTGAGCGCGATCCCAACCATGCCAAAGTTCTCCAGCAGCTGGGCTGGCTACATCACCAGCAGAGCACCAACTATGCCAGCCAGGAGCAGGCGATTGAGTATCTTGAAAAATCAGTGGCTTCCGGTGAGTTTGTCCTCCCATCACGGACCACGCGCATGTGGCTAATTGCTTATTTCAGACCAAACCGACGCACAAAGCTGGTACTTGCTCGGTCGCTGCTACATGTCACAACAGAAGTACCCGAAGGCGTACGAAGCCTATCAGCAAGCTGTGTATCGTGACGGCAGAAACCCAACGTTCTGGTGCAGCATTGGCGTTCTGTACTACCAGATCAACCAGTACCGCGATGCACTGGACGCATACTCACGAGCCATCCGACTGAATCCAAACATCTCTGAGGTCTGGTACGACCTGGGAACCTTGGTAAGTACTTAAAGATCGACCACCCTTGATAAATCGGCTAATAATGGGCCAGTACGAATCTTGTAACAACCAGACCGCCGACGCGCTCGACGCGTACCAACGTGCGGCTGACCTGGACCCTTCGAACGTCCATATCAAGGCTCGCCTACAGCTCTTGCAGAACGGCCAATCGACTGCTGGTGCTCCTAATGGCAACGCTCCGGTTCCTCAAGATGTGCATCCTCAGGCCTACCAGCCAGCCTCGGTTCACGGACCAGCTGCTCCCCAATGGGGCGCCCCTCAACCTCAGCAGCCGCCTCAAGGCCCAGCTCCCCCTGCTCTAGCCGGTGGCGGATGGGATCGACCTCTGGCGCAAATCCGCGATCCTGGACTTCCACCCCAGCAGCTCAACCCATATGAGCAGCGTGAAGGTGTACGTCCACCGACTCAGCATGCTCCTCAGCGTCCTGTCAGCCCACGGCAAGAGCCCCATAGGCTGTATGGGGAGCCGCCTCGTCCTCCTACTAACGGACCTGGACCCTCAGGTCCTGGCGGTCCTCCCCCTCCTGGTCCTGGATCAATGCGCCGTGGCATGTCGCCTTCCCCAAAGACCCACCATGTCGCACCGAGCCCTTACCATGCTCCTCCACCACAGCTTACGCCGCAACCTGCACCTGCTCAGGCCCAGCCTCTCCCACACCACCAGCAGCCACCGCAGCCGACGCGTATTTCTAATCCAAATTACGGTCCTCATGCTGGCAGCGTGGGTAGTGTTCCTCCACCTCCTCCTCCGCCGCCCACAGGTTTGGCTGGCTCGTCTGCCCAAGGTCCCCCAAGCGCGGGTCCTCTTCCACCTTATGGGCGTCCCGCCAGTCCACCGCCTGAAGTGCGCCCGATCGTCGAGAACCGAGCAGGCTCTCCTCGCAACGGCTATCAGGGACCATATCAGCATCACCCTGATCCTTCCGCTAGCAGCGGAATTGCGAGCGGCGCTCCACCGCCAGCATCGGCCATGGTCGCTGCCGAAGCGGCTGCAAGAGACCGCGATGATCGTCCTCCAACCGTACCACCCAAGCGACATCGCGAGTGGGAGGAGAATGACAACGTCAACCCTAAGCCACCAACCAATGACGAGAAGCGTCAGAAACTCGAAGAGCCGCACAGTCGTCGTCCGTCACCCCCACAACCCGTGCACTCACCTCACGTTCCCCGTCAAAGCCCACATGGCACTCCTGATGCACGACGATTCAACGATGGTTATCATCCTTCAGAGGCTGCTCACCATGCCCCATCGCTACCACCAATGGGTGCAGCACCGCCTTTGCCTCGCATGTCCGAAACACCCAAGCAAGAGCGACCTGAGCACCATGAGCCCGCTGCTCGCCATATGGACGTGGATGAGAACTACGATGACGAGGGCGAAGATCCAAAGCCAACAGCTCCAAAGTCTGAGCGTGGCAGCCCGCGCAATACTTCCGTCAACGGCACTTCCCATGCCCCAACACCAGTCGAGCAGAAGTCTTAGGAGGAGGTCTTGCTCGAGGAGTTCTTGCTCTCGTCACCATGACTGGTTGTGGCTCTTCTACAATTGACACCTGCAACTGGTTTGACGTAGTTCCATCAAAAGCATGTTCGTCATATCTTTCTCCTTCTATACTTTATTGCAAGGATCCTTTTATCAAGTTGTATACCACTTCCTTGCGTGGAATCCATATGCTCGACGCAGCATGTAACATGACATTCGATATGATGACTTTGGGGTCTGGTCTAGATTTGGAATGTTTGGCTCGAGTATTTCACGATTTGGATTTCTGGCGATGTGGTCTCTTTTGTAAGCTCCTCGGACTGGGAGGCACGAATGGCAGATGGTGCCGGATGGCTTTCTGATCTAAGTGTACCTAAGGAATGTTGCCTATAATTGCGCTAGCATATAGCAATAAAACATCAATCATTTACAGAGCCAATCTTGTGCAATGAACAAGCTGTTCGAATTCTATGAAGATTCATGGAAGGCGTTGTTGGAGCGCGAAGCTGGCGTAGGGGCGGGGCTGGATCTGCCAGGGAAGGGCCGTAGCTGCATCGCACCTGCGCACGCGTGGAGCTTGACACCTGCGTCATCGGCCAGCAAGCTTCAGATCATGCGCAAGCTACCATTGCGACCACAATCCACATTCAAACTTCTGATAGACAGATTCAATCCTTCAAGAGCCACCAGACCCCACAAGCTCGAAGCCACCTTTAGCGAGCGTACCTTCTCGTCGACTGCATCCCGCTCCAAGCAACACTCGGAAGCCTACAGCACTCTCTTATCAGCTTGCACCCTTTGCTCGAACTCCATCCACAACCCCCGAATACGTCCATTAGGACACCCCGCGCTTAGACTTCCTAGCAAGCGCAACATGTCTAACGACGACGACTACGCGGCCTTCCTCGACAAAGCGAACCAAGACACGGGCGATGCACAGCAGCAGGACGCTTCGTCGAAAAAGAAGAAGAGCTATGGCACAAAGAGTGTAGATATAGCAGTACCGAAAGTGCTGGAGCAGGTGGAGGAATACTACGTCAGTGATGCAGACGAACCGTTCGAGCCTGTTGCACTGAAGTTCGATGGAAAGGAAATAACAGCCGGTATGTCCTTCATGCACACGCCGTACATGTCCTATAGGATAAGGCTAACGATACCACAGATGATTTGAGTAAACTCCTAGACGGGAAGAACGTGGAGGAAGTGTCGCCGAAGAGCTTTGAGAAACAGTACAAGAAGGTCATTGATGCGGTGAAGGAAGCGGGTAATGGGAGTGTCAACGTATTTGAGGTGGAGATTGACAAGACAAGGACGGAGTACTATTTTGTTTCTGTGAATGCAAAGGAGGGGAGGATGGTGGGGTTGAAGGCGTTGAGTGTTGAGTCGTAATACGCTGTGTAAAGGAAGCACACAGAACAGCGGAAGTGCAACAAGAATACCATTCAAATTTTCCATGCGCAAAACACTTCTCTAGGTCAAGCTTCCTGATTGTGACAACACTGCAACAGCCTCGAACACATCCCAGCTGTACGTCTCAGCTCCTATCGATACCATCAGCTCGCGTTCATGAGACTCAGCCCTACAAAAACCAACGGCGCACGTTGATTCGCTGGTTGCTATCTGGTAGTACACCCAATCACGGGACCGCCTCGGCACCAGACGAATAAGTCGGAATGGCGCCTAGCCATCGCAATCTCGGATGTTTTGCAAAGGCCGCTTGGCGGGTAGGGCGAAGGGGGCGCAGCACCACAGTATCGGTCTGCTCGTGTGCTGGCTATGTCCTGTCTGTGATATGAAAGATTCGGACTTTGTATTGAAGGTAAAGCCCTCGAAACTTGTTTACTTCTGCTATCTGCGCAAAAAGAAAGCAATGAGATGTTACCAACACGAAGTGGCAGAAGCGAAGGATCAAGAGGGTGTTCTCATAACGGCGGATCTGCCCGCAATACGACACGATAGCAAAACCTTGGGAGTCCGGAACACAAGCCAGGCCAGATCGCAGCCGGCCTCACAGTCGGCAAACAAGGACATGAGTGCTTCAGTATCGATAGAACACTCTGCACAACACAGTGGACTATTTCGAAATATCGATAGCTGGGAGGTCTAAACAAGTTCGGCAAGCATGACCGATGTGGTTCGGGAAGGCTGGGCAGGGAGAGTGTTATTTTATGTGGTGCGACGCGTAATCGCAGAGGCCAGTTTACGCCCATCTCAATCTCAAATCGCGGCGCGTGCTCTATGGTGGAAGCGTGCCATGCTTCTGTGTTTAGCACGAGCACATGCGAGGGCAGAAGTGACATGCAGCAACTATAATCGGACCGCAGGGCGTTGTTTGTTAGGAAACAAGAGTGCGGCGGCGATGACGAGTGTGCGGTGATGCAGCGACTCGAGCGATCGTCGACGGGCGGTGGTCAGGGGCGTCCAGGGCTGCCATGGCGGCGCATGACAGCATTGAAATGATCGGCCAAGCACAGCTGTTTCGCACCTGACAGCCTCGGTGTGAAGTCTTGTTTCTCGCAGCGCAGCACAGCACAGCAGGGGGAGCTGCGAGAGCAAGAGGGCAAAACGCCAGTCTCTCCTGTTGAGTGGGCTACAGCCGTTGACACTATTAGCCACTACATTTTTAGCAAAGCCATCCCGCATGAGTGCGTAAGCGGCAGCACCAAGAGTGGCCGCATGCAAGCGCCTGTCGAAGCCCCATTGGCTGCTCCTTGATCGAGCTTCGAGATCTTCGCTCCCTGAAGCCGGACAGGGACCAGAGCTTGCTGAGGGCCTGCTCGCTGCTCAACCGCTCGCCACTGCTTGTACCTCTCTGATACTGCGACGCTGTGCACTGCATCTTCACTCACTCTGCCCTCTACACCTTTGCACGCCGACGCCCTCATTTCCGCATTCCCCCCGATTAGCCTACGCCGGCCATAACGTCGAGGCTGCCTTCCCGGACGCACGTTTAGAGTGCCAAGCGCGCGTTCCTGGCGTACCTACCCTGTACGGACGCCCTTCCCTGTTTCGTGCCAGGAGCGAACAAGACCTCCTTTGAACGTGGAATTCTGTCTTCGTCTGCACCAGCTCCTTCCTGCTCCTCACCAGCAGCGATACCGAGCAGCTTTTCGGCCTTGATCATTCCGAGGGATTGCGTGTTACTGCATAGCGCCGCTGGTTGCCCCGTCACCGACGCCCGTCTGCAGGCACTTGCAGCTCGCTCCCTTTGCTGGAATTCACCGTTGCGTGCCGCAGCCCACCACAACACTCGTTTACCACAACACCTCCAGCGCTCTGGCGCCCTAGCAGACCACATCCGTTAACCCACTCACCCTATACGCTCGCTCACCATGTCGCTCACGCCCCAATCCCCGCGAGGCAATGGCCCACCGCACATTCGCCTTAATTCCGGAACACAAGAAGCCACGACAGACGACAACTCGTCGCCCCAGCTGCGGCCCAGCACAGCGAGGACGAACTCTGCGCGCTCCTTGACGCAGCCCATGCGTCCCAGCATCGCACCAATAAACCCAGGCCTGCGGTCGCCCACAGTTCCTTCATTATACAAGAACGCAGGCGTTGCAGAGTCGGCGGAAATGCTGCTGCCGCCGAAGAAGCTGAAGACACGGGCTTATCGAGATGAGTCGCCGATGCGGTCGCCATCAGCCATGTCGTCGCGGCGGTCGAGTTGGAGCTCGGACATGACTCGTGACTCGAGAGGGCCGTTTGCCTCGCCATTCGACGACTCGAGAGCGCCATCAAGAGCAGGCAGCGATGATGACCTGAATACGCAGACGGTGTCGGAGAAGTTCAACATATTACCATCGGCAGGACTACTATTGTTCCCGGAGGATGTGGAGAAGGACGACTACCTGCACAACCCAGACCCAAACGAGAAGGAGAAGCGAGACTGCGACATCTTCACGAGGAGAGGTGTCGTCAACGTTGGCGGTCTAGCGCTGCTTGCGCTGGGCATTCTGTTCCTGTTCATCGGCTACCCTATCCTGTATGTTCTTCGCCATGATCCAATGCTCTGTTCGTGTTTTGCTAACCTTCTCCAGCACTTTTGTCGACAAATTGACAAAACCAACGATAGGGCCTTGCACAAACAATGCATTGTGCATCAAGGGCAAAGAAAGCGAGCCACTATTAAAGAACCTTCGCACAGGTCTGATCGATCCTGACACGCCGCAAAGTGCGATGACGCGTACATCATCCGAGGGCAAGAAGCAGAAGCTCGTTTTCTCCGACGAGTTCAATACCGACGGGCGCACATTTTACGATGGCGACGACCCGTATTTCCAGGCTGTCGATATCTGGTACGGAGCTACCCAGGATATCGAGGTAAGTCTTGAGACAGCTCAGCTCGACAGGCAGTTCTAATTTCCCACAGTGGTACGACCCTGATGCAGCCTACACTGAAAATGGCACGCTTGTTTTTAAATTTGATCTTTTCGAGAACCACGGTCTCAAGTATCGATCTGGCATGGTCCAATCGTGGAATAAGCTTTGCTACAAAGGCGGACATCTGGAGGCCAGTATCTCTCTACCTGGCAAGGGAGATGTCAGTGGTTTCTGGCCTGGTTTCTGGACGATGGGCAACCTCGCTCGCCCTGGTTACCTTGCATCGACTGAAGGTCTTTGGCCGTACAGCTACCACGACAAGTGCGATGTGGGCATCACGCCAAACCAAAGTTCGTATGACGGCTTGAGCTATCTTCCTGGAATGAAGCTACCAGCCTGCACATGCTCAGGCGAGGATCATCCTAACCCAGGCAAATCTCGAAGCGCCCCGGAAATCGATGCTCTGGAAGGTTCAGTCCATTTCATTGGGCCTGGCAATACCAACGCTGTCGGTGTTGTGTCGCAGTCTTTCCAGGCAGCTCCTTTTGATACCTGGTACCAGCCCGATTATGGTAAGTATTTCCTTGCTTGATTGAGATGCACCTGACTAACACCTACTAGACTACCTCGAGGTGTACGACACATCAATCACCATGATGAATGCTTACAAGGGTGGACCTTTCCAGCAGGCCATTTCAGGTCTTACCAACTTGAACAATGATTGGTACGACGGCAAGTCATATCAGAAGTACGCGTTCGAATACAAGACCGGCAGTGATGGGTACATCACCTGGTATGTGGGTGACGACAAAACATGGACGCTCCAAGCTCCTGCCACACGACCCAACGGCAACATTGGCACACGAGTCATTCCTGAGGAGCCCATGACAATCATTGCCAACTCTGGCATGTCCAATAGTTTCGCTGCCATTGATGTCGAAACCATCAACGCTGGCCTACCTTCACTGATGCGCATTGATTACATTCGCATCTACCAGGACGCAGACCAAGACAATGACGATGACTTCATGACCTGCGATCCACCAGGTTACCCAACCACGGACTACATCAAGAAGCACCCGGAGCCATACGCAAACCCCAACCTCACTAACTGGTAAGTCTATATGCTCCAAGATATTTGAGCACCACTGACATCCAAATAGGAAGTCAACTGGCTTCGATTGGCCAAAAAACTCCTTCATGAACGGATGCTCGAAGTGAAGCTTATCTGCTTGACATCAGCGACAGCATCTTTATCGCCATCGGAACTGCTGGATCACGTTCCCTGTTTCTTCCATTGTCGACTACTACCTAATGTGGCCACGGCAAACACGACAAATACCCACTTCATTTGCACGCATAAATGGATCATCGACCTCTCTCGCACAAAAGCACGTTAATTCTAGACGTTTTTTCCTTCTCCCATCTTGGAGCCACAAGACAGCATTTGCATTGGCGTTTGACGACACGGCGTCTTAACCACTTACATTCTAATCTTCCTCCCGGCGGTTGCCTTGCGAAACTAACTCGTCGGAACATATACGGTGCCCCGTTAAACTTGTATATCACGGCATTTTTTCTGACTGGATGCATCGCCCCTGTACAAAGCATTTTCGCGGCACTACTTTTGGATTTTGTGCTTTGGATTCTTCTGTCTGCTGGGCATGATGAGCTGTTGGACGCTCTCATTTTCGTTTCTTCGATTATCGCTCGCTGTTGGAAAGTTTTTCACTTGGAGATTGTGTTGGGTACTGGTGTGATGGCAAGGCAAGGGATATTATGACTTGCTGGATGGTGTCTTTGGGCGTTTCCTTCTAATATCTGCGAGGAGGGATGGGAATAGAGGCGAAGGAGGGGAGTGAGGTGGACGAGGAAGATATCGAGCATATCAAACAAATATTCCCAAAATTCAATTAAAACGTTCAAAACAACTTGGCTACTTTATCCTGCTTTTATTGCATAGTACACATTTGGCATACACTCCTCCTTGCCGACATGCCTTGGTGAAGGCGCTCTTTAAAGCTTCAACTTAAAGTGCATTCCTTGCGCCTGCAAACGAACAAAATGTCCAACAAATGCATAACATCTCCAAGCACATCTTTAAACCTCTAAGCTCAATCTCGGCTCACGATCCGGCTCCCTGGCGCAAGTTCGCAAGAGTGAGCACTGGTGAAACGCCTCTCCCGTCCCTTTCGCAATCGCAATCGCGCTAAAGTGCGCAGAGCTAGGATCTTCCCGCTTCGTTCAGCAGCCTGAACCCCTTTTGCGTGCATGATGGCTAGTGGGGGAATCGACACTTGAGTGCGGGGAGTTGCTGGATTGGGTAGGTTGGCAATGTGGTTTGAGGAGATTGGTTACATCCAAGAAGGAATGATGTGGTTGGTTGGTACGGAGGTGGGTTGTGGGTATCGTGAGGGGGCAGGCTGTAGGGTGTTGGATGGATGGGATTGTGAGAGCGAGACTGCAGGTGTGGGTAGAGTGTGTTGAGTAACGGATGTGCATTATACTAGATTGCTCATTTGACGGGTTTGATTGTGTGCGGTCGAGTGTTGATAGCTCGAAAGTTCGGGCGTACAATGGTTCAAAGTTTGTGCGAGAAGGCAGTATTGCATCTCAGACGGGTTTGGCCTCAGTGGGGATAGCATGCTATATCAATAGCCTTGAGAAGGCAGGTAGACCATATCTTCGCTGCAGATCAACAGATGTCGAAGGGTCCTCGAAATGCTGCAGATCAGGTTCAAGGACTGGGTTTAATCTCTGGTTATGTTGCTGAGATGGAAGCAACGATGCAGGTAGCGTCAAGGTGGCCCTAGGCTGTTTCCCGAGGTCGTTTCTCGCCTTTGGTAGTCGTGCTTTGTTTAATTTCTCCCTGCCACCATTCGCGATCGAGAGTTTCAGGTTCTTGATCTTTTGTCGACATGTTAAATGCGTCTTTTGTTTCCAAGCACGTACTTACAATAGTCATGGCAGCTCGAATACATCCACAAGTCGCTTCCGCCGCTGCATGTGTCGCAATTGCAGAATGGCCACCGCGATGCTGATCATAGCGACCACGAGTGCAAGGACACCCAGAATGATGGTGGAGGCTGCATCTTGAGCAGCAGCCTCGTGAGATCTCGCAAGCACGACCTAGAGTGTGATTCTTCGCTCGTTGAGGAAGGATGACAGCGCCAGGGAAGAGGTGGTCGTGGAGTGCATCACAATTGAATGAGCAATAAAGCACCAAGAGTTCGTAACCAGACTGGCATTTTCGGGAAGTGCTGTCGAACCATCTTATACAGTCCCCGCGCACACGAATCGCACTGCTCACGCAAAGAGGCTGCCATTCAATTTCCTCCGACAACACGCACACGGGTGCGAGGGCAATCAGAAAGCTCGTTGGAGATGTGCGACTATGCGACGAAAAACATCGGTGCAGAACGACGCGCCGAAGCCAGGGAACGCTACGACGTGTAGCGCAGGGCAACTGCGAAGAGTGCGAAAACTGCGAGAGTTGCGAAGATGGCGCATGCATGCGAACAGATCAGGCCAATCGGCCGTCCGATATCACAGCCACACCGCCGCCAAGCAACAACATACAGCCTGATGGAGAAAAGCCGTACCGGGCCACTTGCCTCTGTTCGTTGAGCAGTCTCTCGAGATCTCATCCACTTCTTCACTTGTCTACTGAATATCCATGGAGCACAACGATGACATCGAGCCATGCTCGCCGAAAAGATGGAGGGAGATTCCCCGGCTACAACGTCCGATTACCAGCCCGTACAGTCGCCGCAGAAGCTCTCCTCAAGCCTGTCGTCGCATAATGACTGACGCCCTGGCTACTAATGGTGCTGGTGGGGCCAACAGTGACACCCATACAATTCCTTCGTCTACGAAGAGACGTAAGCTGAACACCATCAAATGCGACAGATGTCGGATCGACAAACAACGAGTATGCATCGACGGGAGCAGTCTGCTACGCATGACTGCTGACATAAACAGTGCGAACCGACCCTTCGACTCTGGCCAGCTAATTGCCATCGCTGTATTGAGAAAGACCTCCCATGTTCCGAAGGAAAGAGAGCTGAGCGTACCGACCGAAAACCCCGTGGACCTCGTCCAGCTGTGCACAAGACTGTGAAGGATAGCACCACCATAGAGCTTCGGACGACCTTGCAGCATTGGTAAGTTCGAATTCACCGTAGACAGTGTCCTAAGTAGCTGACTGGTTCTATGGAAATGCGTTTGATTTGCTGACTATTCCGCGTAGGATGTTTCTGTATAGGTATCGGAAGAACCTGTCTTCTCTTGCCGGCTGGTACCACGATCTACAAGAAGACATGACAGAACCATTCGGAATATCGCCGTCGGCGTGGCGTACCCATATCAGTGACACGGACTTGAAGGCATCGCCAGAACACCTCATGAGGTTACTGGACCTGACATTTCACAAGCTTACGGTAATATTAATGGCCAAGGACAACGCCCGAAGTTGGACCAATTCATGGCTACGCATATTACTGGAGGAAGGTCGAGCGCCCGAAACCTTTAAGGACAAGTGTATCTGTGAGCAAATAGCTCATGACCCATTCCTTCGTGCTCACGTGGATAACCAGGATCCTTTGGGCGAGTTTCTGACCCTTCAGGATCTTCTCACTACATTTCTTAGCGCGCCCGATGGACGAATATGCCTTAACGTGGACAGTGGACTGTCCTGTCATTATGCATGCGTAAGACAAGCTCTGGAACGTTATTGCAAGGCGTCAGCATCAGCCCTTACGTTAGCATCCGAGACTTTCGAAACACTGGAAATGATTGGAGCTGCAGCCACATCTCAAAGAATCGGGTTATACCATCCCAGGATATTCCAAGATTATCATTTCGCGCATCGATGCAATCTGGGCACGATTCCCCATGGTCTCGGGCAGCACATCAAGCATGTGGATATAAACTTCGCAGGAGTCGCCCAGTGTTCTAATTCAGATGGCGTGAACCAACAAGATGTCCTTGGCCGAACACCACTGCATGTTGCGTGCGCACAGAACAACAATTGGACCGCCGTGCAGTGCCTCCTCGATATGGGCGCTAATGTCAATCTCAAAACAATGTATGGAAGCACAGCGTTGCACTATGCGGCAGCCCTTGGCCACGAAGAGGTCTGTAAACGGCTATTGAGAAACGCAGAGCCATCCTACGTTAATGAGTACGATGAAGCAGGAAGAAATGCTGGATTTTATGCGAACGAGGCGGGACACGACGAGGTCGTTAAGCTCTTGGACTCACATGCTGGACATCTTATCCTGGATGAACTGCACATCATCGAAGACATAGCTCGTGATAGGAGCCTCGATCCAGCTGCAGGCTTTCTACGGTCTCAGCTTGGTATTTCGTCGTTCACCGAACCCAACGTGGAGAGTGCAGCGGAAAGAGTCGAAAACTTGCAGAACTTACACATTGGCGAGGGTACATCTGATCAGCATTCAAACGATGTCCCTTCGCCCTTTGGTCAGTTCGTAGCTCTACCCAGCAATTACACGGCCAGTACTACCTCGGGCAAGAGCAAGTGGAGCCTCCGCAGTGCGCTGGCTCATGGTGCTTTGTAGACAACAGGGGCACGACAGAGCGATTGCGGTGGATGGCGAAGAGCCTGGTTTGCTAGCATACCCTAATCTCTGTCTTCTTTAGTCTCACGTCACAAATACACGGGTAATGCATCCCTTGATGCCAAAAGTTATGTCCATCATCCAAAACCATTGATTGCCAGCATGACAGTATCGTGGTATATATAGCCAAAAGAAGACATGCGCCATAAGGAAAGCACCCTTCCAACTCCATCATGATCACCACAATCAAGCAGCCACTCTCTTCAACATGATCGTCTTCCCCGGCGACGGCGCAGTCGTTCTTCCAAATTCCATCTGCTTGTACCTCTCCGTCGCATCACCCGGCATCTTGATATCAAACTCGAGTATCAGCCTCGCAAGAATCATTTTGATCTCATTGGCTGCAAAGAAGCGTCCCGGGCATGCATGTCTGCCATATCCGAATGTCAGATTGGTGTCGTTTGTGGTAACAAACTGGTGACGAGCATGATCAGTAGCGGTGCCACCACGACGGAGTTTGTAATGTCTGAAGCCGTCGAAGGTCTCGCTGTCGGGGTAGTGTTCCGAGTCTGCATATACGGCTTGTGAGGGAACTTCGATAATCACGCCGGGCGGGATGTATTGGCCATTCGAGAGGGTTATGCCTTTGAGGACGCGGCGACCGAAGGATGCTAAGAAATGTCAGTCCGGGTCAAAATGCAGTGTCTGCCTATACGTACTGATACCGGGAGGCCAGAGACGAGTGACCTCCTTCATGTATGAATCCAGCTTCTCCATTTGCTGCAAGGCTCGACTCGTGATGATGCCATTGTTCTCAACCGATGCGTTCTGAATCTCTTCTCGCAGATGCTTGATATACTCAGGCGTTACTGCAAGAGTGTACAAGATGTTTGTCGCGGTCATTGTCGTGGTGTGAATAGCAGCAAAGATGAGTCCGAGCTGGAGCTTGGCCATCTCTCCAATAGTGAATATCCCATCCTCTGCACTCCGCGTCATCAACCACTGCAGCATGTCGTCGGGCTTCTGCCAATTCGGATCGTTCTTTTCCGCCTCCACTCGCTCTCGAATGATGGGCTGGAGGTGCTTTGCCGCTCTCTTCTCCATGTCGCGGAGTCGTTGAATCTCAGGTAGGCGAGGGACCAGAAATGGTCGGAGCCAAGGACGAATCGGTTTGATAGCGTGTACGGCTTGCATGACGAAGATAGTGTACTTGCTGCCACACTCCAGATACTCTGGGTCTTGACATAGATCTGGTCCAACGAAGACGCGACCTGATACCCTGGCAACAATATCGACAAGTGTGCTGTCCATTCTGACTTCAGTCCAGTCGCTGCAAGGTGGGAGGTACTGTCGAATGGCTGCGTCCACCTCACCACAGATCATGGGGTTTAGGCGAGCTATTTTTCTGTCAGCACCAATGAGCACTAGATAAAGGCACATAGCACATACTCAACGCTGGGGTCAGATCGGACTTGATGGTGTGCGCACTAAGCTTCGCATCTGTAATGATCTTGGTGTACTTGGTCTCCATGCTCTGAATTCGGGTGAGTCCTGCTTCAAGGACGATAGCTTGTATCACTCACTCTGTCCACAGCTTTGGGAAAGCTGAGTACATCATCCGGTAATTTCCTTAGTTCTGGCAAGAGAATTGGTGGAATGACCACGTTATCCTCACCTATACCACATCAACAGGCGACTTTGCTTGAGGTGTTGTCAGATCGCATACCATCTGATGTCGTTATGCGAAAAACGCAGTTTTTAAACTATAGTAGTGTCATTAGATGAAACGTTGCAGAGCAAGGACCGACAAACCTTCTGATAGCCCTCGCTATACACGTACTTTGCAGACTTGAGGTAGCCCTGACCCTGCTTTCCCCCACCATCTGGCCCCAAGGTTGGCAGCTTTGCGAGCTGTGCCCGATGCTTGAGTTTTGGTATGCTGGCACATACCAGGAAAATGAGAGCAGCGACTGTGGCAGTCTGTAGAGTGTGATAGAGTCCAGCAAACGTCTGGAGCTCGATGCCTGCCACCTTGGGCGAGGCAGTCGTAGCATTGAGATCCATTCTTGCCATTCAGGGTGATAATGTGGGCGAGGCGAACGAAAGGGAGGGTGGTGCGCATCAAGTAGACACGCTGCAGAAGTCGTGGGATATGCGCGAACTTGAAGTAGGCAGGCGCACACAAGCCTACTTCATACCTTCCTTATCAACATCTTCCCGCAGAGTAGAGTCGCCAGGGATCACCAGGGTCCTTGCCTTGTGTGATGTTCTTGATACTGCGTGCATACGGCGTATACGGTCTTGGGAAACAAGCATTGTGGCAACGAGCAGCCAATACAATGCTGCATTGCTAATGGCCAACGGGTAAGGTGCCAGTCGATCTTCGCACCGCTGCCGTGTGGTGAGGCTTAGATGAGACTGGAGACGACCTCTCACACGCGTCTCGCCAATGATGACGAGGTGTCCGACGCAATTGCCTAGTCGTGACAAGGATTGAAGTCCCTCCCGTGATGCGTTTCATCAACAATGATCGTACTGTCGGTCCGTCATTGCGTACATAACATGCGAGATCATCGCACTCGTGCTCGGCGCGCTTATTGCGAAACCGAAAGCGAGATGTGCTGTGGTTGAAGGGACATGTGGAAGAGTGGAGTCCTTTGGCCCGAAGAATTCCTTGATCTGCACCGGCTGACGCCTTTCCCGCTTGCCGTATTGGTCAGGTACGCACCTTCCTACACCAACAACCTCAAAACAAGCCATAACCTATGAACACCGCCATGAACATAACTCAAGATGGGTACGTGCAGTTTGATGTTGATGACGTTCTCTCTTGCATTTCGTGAAGCGCATTTGAGTCTTGCAACGTCCGTGACGTAGTGACATCCTGCCTGTTGATGCCTAGCGATGCCATCGAACGGTACACCAAAGTCGGTATATTGAAGCGGTCCTACCAGAGAATTCGAACCTACTTCAAGTGTGATGTTACCTCGCATAGGACACGCTTCGAGTCTTCAGCACGCGGCGCACAATCGTTGACTGCCCTGCCATGACGAGCAATTGAAGCTGTTCGAGTACACATTTACGCATGATAGCAAATTGATCTAGTATCGCAGTAGAGAACGTCACTCTAGCGATGCAAAAGATTACTGACCAAGGGGCGTGCAAGACAGGGTGGGCGCACGTTCAGCCTCGTCCTACCTTTGCGTATTGTATGCCTCCGTCATGGGCTTGGCGTTTCCAGTTTGGTGGTCTGATCTGTGTATGCACGACAACGGGCTTACATGAATGAGGGTATCCTTGAGTCTTCGATAGGGTGAAGTATGTCTTCGACATGACGGTCGTACATTCTTACTTCAGATGCGTGCTTGCTCACAAAGTCGCAGCAACAATCATGGGTCCTGCAACTTCGTCCCTCTTGGCTTTCCCAGAGATAGCCTCTACTATCGTGAGCGAAAAAAGCAGGGCAGTTCCCGGCCTACACAAATGATCAGCATCACAACACCTGAAGGTGGTCACTCTCACGCACCCTCTGCTCGTAATCACCTTATCATCAACCACAACCCTTTCCTCACTGTACTCCCAGCTCTTAGACTTGATCTCCTCCGCAACACTGGGATGACTGGTGACCTTCCTCGACTGGCTCGCATGCTTTTGCCCAGAAGCGACAAGTGCTGTAGTACCAGCACAAATCGCAGCGACCCATTTTCCAGCCTTCCGGAAATTCGATATAAGTTCAAGAACAGTGTCGATAGTGCTAAAGGTCTTTGCGCCAGGGCCTCCGCCAGGAAGAATGAGAATGTCGTACTCTTCGTGTGCGGACTGAGCAGGGACAGACATGAGAGTGGGATGATCCGGAACGATGCGAATGTTTCGTGTCAAGCTAGAGCGAAAACTGTTAGTTTAAGTGTATCTGTCAGAGCGAGATGAAGACCGACTGCGCATATCCTTCGTTCTTGAGTTGAACGCCTGCGGACTTGACTTCCCAGCCGGCTCGGGTGAGTACTTTGACGCGTTAGCACTATCCTCTCCTCTAAAACTGCAGACACTGGTCGTATAATTTCTGCTCGCGGAGTGCTGACCATCGTAAGGCGTAACGAACTCGATCTCCTCGGATCCGTCTGCAACCAAGATCAGAGCTTTTGGCATTGTTTCTTTTGGGCTGAAGAAAGAGCTGAGGTAGTTAAATGGCTCAAGATACTGCTTGTGTTGGTTTACAAAGCGTTTTAAACAAAAGAAATGGTGGTTGGCAATTTGCAAAGTCTAGTCTTACATATGGCGTGAGGCTCTGAGCCCAGTTGCTCACCTATGATGTCAGATGGTCAAAGCTTCTTGGGTAGGGAAGCCGCCAGGGTCCTCTCAAGCTTGGGCATTCTCAATGAGGCTGAAGTATCGCTTTTCCTTGTGCATGGTGATATTTCAGTGAAAGTATGTTGCACAAGCTTGGAGACCGTGACCAAAGTTGGAGGTGAAGAATGGCATTTGCTCGTCGGATCCACCATGGATCGCTCAAAAATCATCAGGATATCACAAAAACACCCACGCTGCCCTCTATGTACATGCGTGCAAGATACGCATACCACGTGCAAGTCCCAGATCGTAACCATATTAGTGAACGCCGGGCGTCGCGCTCTCCTGAACAAGTGTAGCTACCATTCGCAAAAGCAATATACGCGCAGCCCCCATCTATGCATCTTGGGATATCTCTCATAAGCTCATGCAGTAACGAAATCAGCCGAAGATAATGACGTGGTGGCGAGATCAATCGAAGTCGAGTTCTCAACCCCTTGTCATTGCTTCGAACGATAGATTAATGCGGTGTGCAGCTTGATGGAGCGCCTGCCTCCTCCATCCGGCCGCAAAAACGATTCAAACGGGTATGCGATAACAAAAGCTGGAACAGTCTATCGTGTTGCCTTTGCGTGTTGCGGAAATTGAGGTATCAAAGACCAATCGAAAAGCGAGATGAAAAGCATGCGAATCGCACCGGATTTCGAGAATTGTACTCCTTACCGAGGAGAACTCCTGACGCCGAGATTCAAGTTCCAGAAATGCAAGCTACGACCGTGCTGGGGCATGTCCATCAGACGTGACGAATGGCGTCATGACGGTGGTGATATGGTCGTTGATGGGTGAGAGTCATCACAAACTCATGGTCAGCCATTCCTAGATTATAAGTTAGCAACTAGAAAAATATAAGATGGTCAGAGTTCTTACCCATTCTGCAGGTCCAGATGATTGCAGACCCTGGCCCATCGCACCCATGGGAAGAGCGCCCATGTTCTGGTTCGGAAATGCATTCGACGTGGTAATTGCGGTGTCCTTCCTGCGAAGGGGAGGTGCTCGGCCGTTGGTATCGTCGGCATCAGCCATTTCTAGCTCTTGCGAGCCACTCTTGCTCTGTGCACGAGCTCGTCGTGGTGTGGTGTTGTTTCCACGAAGCTGTGGGGCATTCGTCGAGCTATTGGGCTTTGGAGGCCCAGGGGCGATGGGTACTACACCGCCCGTCTTCGAGTTTGGGCCCGTGGTGCCTGCAGACACACCTGATAGCGGTCTCTCACCAGCTGAGCCCGTCGATTTTGGTGATTCTGAATCGGCGGCTTTGTGCGATGTCGGCGTCGTCACAGGCGTCTGTGCGATGGAGTTCTTGCGTGAGGACTTCTTTGATGACCGTGTTGCTGCTGAGCCAACAGGTGCGTTACCGCTGCCTCGATTTCGCTTCTTGATGACATCGGTCTTCAGAGAGAGCGGGCGTACAACACCGTGCAGCTTCAAGAATAGACCACACGCATTACATAGCGGGTGGCCTTCTGGGTTGCGGCGCCACAAAGGCGTCGTTTGAGTGAAGCAATTGGTGCATGTCGTGGGCGCACTGCTTTCGCCCTGCTTTGTGCCACCGGGACTTTGCGGCCGCGACGGCGCGGCAGAATTGAAACCGGACTCTGGGGGTGAGTTCGGTGATGATTGCGGCCGGCCGTGCATTCCATGCACCATGCCGGCTGCATTTGGTGTTGAGCTAGTGCGGGGTATTTTCTGGCGTCGGGGGTCGTTTCCACGATTACGAATGTCGCTAACAGAGGCCGCTGAGCCATGCGTCCGGCCAAGGCTGCCCCCTGGACTCCAGTGATCTTGCGGTGAGTGCACCATCTCTGTGGGCCCAATCGTCACGGTCTTGCGAGGCGGCCCTGCCGGGTATCGCGCTTGCATAGGGTTGAATTGGTTGGACAAGTTGGTCTCCCACTGAAAGCCAGCGGTGAAGTCCATGCTGTTGTCGTCCATTGGCGAGTACTCTGGGTTAGGCATTGTGCGGTCTGCGAATGCACCGCCTTCTTCGTCCTCGTTGTCTGAATCGGCACCAAAGGTGAACATGTTTTCTTGCCTTTGCATCTGCAGCTCATGTTGCTGTCGCAGAGGCAGATTGTTGTGTAGGACTTGACTTGGATCGACGTGATTGGAGTGACCGAACGAGGGTGCTGAGAACGGCAACGACGAGCTGGCGCTTGTCACAGGGCTGAAGACAGAGTCTGGCCCCCCACCGCCAGGATTGAAGATGAATTGTGGCTGCATCGACGTCGAGAGGTTTGACGGTCGATGTGGTCCATACGACGAGCCGCCTTGCGGGCCACGAATGTCCATGCCTGTACGATCAAAGTACATTTGGTTGTCGTCTGGGAGAGGCTGCGGCGTCGAGACAGCAGAGGGGAAGGCAGAGCTGGGAGGTGAGTAGTAGTCGGTAGAGTTGAGGGAGGACGCCATGGAGTTGGGGTTGAACATGTTGGTGTACGATGCATTGTGGTTCAGCATGGGCGAGCCAACGGGAGAGAAGCCAAAGTTCTGCTGGAAGGGGCCAGCAGAGTTGATGATGGGTTCCTCGTGCATCTGGAACGTGTCTATGGAGAAGGGGACCTGCGCCTGCGAGGCCGGGAAGTTGGGTGGGTGCATCGTCTGGTCGAGCGAGTACTGGTTCAGGTCGGCTTCGGCTTGGGCGTCGGTGGGTATCATGATGCTGTTGACGGGAGGCACTTGGGGAGAGGCCTCAGCGCGCCGCTTGGGTGGCTGATAAGCAGTTAGCGGATGTGCAGGGCGACGTGAAGGGCGAAGATAAGCGACTCACTCTGCGCTCGTCAATGCTAGTCTTGCGAACGTGTCGAGCAACGTAGCCAAACTCATTCTCTCTATTGACGAGGGGAGGAACTGAAGGTGCAGAAGCGCGGGCGAGGGCGAGATTATGGTCGTTGGCCTGATTAGGCTTTCTTATCGGTATCGCTGGGGCTGTTGCATTAAACGGGCCTGGCGTATCATTCGACGGCTCTGGCGACAGGCCTGCAGGGCTGCCGACTGACGACGGAAATATAAAGTCGTCTAGATTCATAGTGTCGTTTTGTGCCTGTGGCGGCGGTACCTGCGCCTGCTGCTCCGACGACTTCCTCAACTGCTGGGCAATGCCGCTGGGAGCAGATCGAGGCACTGGCCTCGCGCTCGCGGTTGGCGGCGGCATCAAGTCGCTGCTTTGGCTCTGGCTGCTCTGGGCAATCCTGCGCAAAAGAAACGCCTGGTTAGCATGTGTACAAGATGTCGCACGGTGCGGAGGCTGCGGTAAGCAAGAGGACATGGCGGCATTCGTACCCTTTATTGCGATCGAGCTCGGCTCGCCGCATATTCATGGCCATCATTCGCCAGGTCAGGTTCTCCATGCGCTCTGCGTTTGGCAGCTGCGTCTTTGCTCGCGAATACAGCTTCCAGATCTGCGTGCCCAGCGGATCGTTCTTCTGCATCTGCTCGGGCGACTCCACGCTGGGGCTGCCCGCATCGTTGCCAAACTGGGGGAATATGGCCTCCTCGAGCATGCCGCGGCGGGCAGCGTCCTCGTTCGGTGACAGCTCCATTCTGCCCTCGGGCGCAAGAGAGTCCATGAGCGGCCGCGAGGATTCGGCTGTTGGAAGGGGGTTATGGGGGTTCACTTCAAGCAGTGAACGATGATGTAGCTCGCGCGCGCAGTGTTCGGATGGGCACACACCCCACGCTGCAGCGCTTCTTACCAGCAACTACAGCCGACGGAGGCCAGCGTGCTGCAGCGGTCGTTTGGCGGGCACACGGTAATAGTCAGCACTTGGTCGCAGGTGAGTGCGCAGATGGGTAGCGGCCAGCACGACGACTTGCAGGCCTGGATATTGGATATTGGGATTGCTTCTGCGTGCCTCCACGGGGAATCCTCGAGCGCAGCTGTCCCGGACCACCAGTGAGCGGCGCAACAATTCAATTCGAGCTTTACCGGGTGCAGCGTGCGACGGCTGCCGGTGGCGCTTGGCGGGTTGTGAGTAGCTTGACGCTGGGAGGCGCGAGTTCAGTTCGTTCCCACGAAAACCCCCACTCCGGGCCACCACATTTCACTCGCAGCGAGTCACGCCTGCAGGAGACGGGACACCCCCCAGAGGTCGACCCGAGCGCACCTGTTTGGGGCGCGCAACACGCTCGAATGGCAGTTCCCTCTCTCCACAGTCTCGTCAAAGGCGCGAGTCAAAAAAGCAACTTGTACGAGCACACGACACCCGCTAACGCGCTGTTGCGCAAACAGCTGTCGTCCATATGGATTGCGGCCGAGCTCACGGTGGAGGTCCGTCATCGACCGCCTGGGGCTGCAGGGAAGAATGCTTGCTTGCCCGCTTAACATGCAGCTGCAGGGGCTTGTTCATTTAGAGACTGGAGACGCCTGAACCGTGCAGCCAGACAATTTGGAACCTTGGGCGCATGTCGTCGAGACGTGGGCATGTGGGAGGTTTCTCGGTCGCGTACTATGTCGCAGCAGCAAAATACAGTGCGCGCTGGCTTGTTTGTGCAACGCTCTACGGACACGCTGTTGAGGCGCTGAGCGGGCACCAAGATCTGGGACGGCTGCAAGCCTCGCCTATTCTCTGTCGATCCCTGGACGTCACTTCTCATGGGCCTGCCCGATCTGGCGGCCTGCCTTCCTCTCGACGTCTCCTCCTGCACGAACTAGGTCTCCATGCAACAGCCGGCTTTGACGGCGGTAAGTAAAGCAGCATAGCCAATTTGCCATTGGCTAGGAGAGCTCGGTCCTTCTGGAACATCACCGCCTAGCGCAGCTACCGTAACGAGCAATCTGTCTGAAGTACTATCTCGGCGCGCATCATTATTCTCAAATTGCCGGTCAGTGGCTGCGATTCGAGCACATCCTTCACGCCTTTGAAGGTTTACTCATCCGACAAGCATCAGCAGCCGTAATATGTGCAGCTCGTGGCTATACTTGTCCATCCAGTGCTAAGAAATGCGCAGTCCAAGGTACCCTCAAGTCCCAACATATCTCCAGCGTTTACCCGAAGCTCCGACTGCTGCCGGAAGCGCCATTGTGCACGGGACTTGCCTTCCTACAATTTCCGACAACTTCAACGATTTCAGGGTCCTTCACGAGGCTCCACTGCTTAGTGCAAGCGACAAACCCACCATCCCGGTGTAGAGCACGTGGGCCGAGGCGACCTGAGCGTCTAGTCTACCTCAACAGCGCCACTTCCCGAGATGGAGTCGAATGTACGAGCAAGAGCGTGAAGGTCGGTCGCATCGGAAAGGTTAATCCGTCTGGATACAGTTTTCAGATTCGCATGGATGAATTGGACCAGACGTCAGAATTCTCAAACGCATATGCACGCCGCGGCCGATCTACCGAACTGCCCTGGATCCAAATCGCCCCTGTGGTTCCAGATCTAGCAGATGACGCGGATGGATATTTCAACATCTTCATCTAACGGTTCGAGACGTACCACCGAGCCGCACGCGACTCCACCAAGTATGCGGCTCAAAATCTTCTTCGGGTGCTCGAGTGCATCTTCTACAGTAGCTCTCACGAGCCACGAGGCCTCAGGCCACACAATGCAACAGTGGCACAAGAACGCGCACGGGAAGATCCACCTACGACAACGGACACCGGACCCGTTCATATCGCAGCCGGGAGGCTCAACTTCACAGGGCCATGAGGCTTTGTTTGATTCACAGTGGCCAATTGCCGATATATTGACGGGTCCAGCTAGCAAGCAACTGTATACAAAAAATGGAGATGTGAAGTCGAGATCCACGACCCGTCGTCCGTCAGCAACCTGCATCGCTTCGATCCGAAGAAGAGGGGTACCCGTCGTGTCTGGAAGCTGGTTGGTCGAAAATATATACATTTGTATGCACAGCAATTTGCTTTTGGGACCAAATTGTGGGTATACCCAGGGAGTTGACCTGCAATCCTGCACGAACGCAAATCTGAGGAAATGGTGTTGGTTGCTCAAGGCACGATTCATTGCCGAACCCAACCGGACTCGTATTGACGTCGCGCACCGCTAACCTGAATGATCGCCTAGATCCCTGCTTACCTGCGCCGGTACTTTCACATGCAAAGCCGTGCAACGGGACCGACCTTTGACAAAGACCAGACCTTTGCAGACTCGACTCATGACAGCGTGAGGCGCCAGGATGCATATTTGCTATGGGTTTTGAACCATGGAGACGATGCTTCGCCCGCTGTCTCTGAACCTAAAGAGAGCATGCAGATGCAAGGTTCGTGGTTATTGAGGGCAGGAGCATCCCACGCGGTTTCTTGTTTGGGCAGTCGATGGCAAGGATCCTAAAATGTAGCTGCAAGCCATGAAGCCACTTGCATCTTACGTGCATGCCACCACAGGAATCCAAAGGCTAGACCGAGATATTCCGCCGCTCGAACCTTACCTTCCGAGGAGCTTTCGCCAGACTACGCTGATTTTCCTACGCTACAGATGCAGAGGTCGTTCAACACTCTGGCTCGCCTGCAACTTTTGCGCACTTTCGCCTTCAAAGACTTGCACCTCGGAGCGTCGCCTCCGAAGTCGCATGTTTCACATTTCCTAGGCGGCGCGGAAATGTTCTAGGTCGTGCGCAAAGTCCGGTTTCAGCAACAACAACAACACCTAGCACACGGCTGCACACCTATATTTTCATGCCAGCGGCATCAATTCGGCCAGACCGCAGGAGGGCCTGTCTCGCGTGCGTATCGCATACGGTTGCGAGCCTTTCGCGGCGAAGTCGAAACACCGGCGGGAAATGATCCCTGGCACGCGTGGGGTATCGTGGGGGTGGAATACGTGATTCATTTAGGAGTCGTTTGGGGATATTCGGTGAGGCGTCCTTCGACATCCTTGGAATCGACACCGCTTCTCGCGATCGCCAAGTCGCTGAAGTGGAGAGCATAGACTAGCGGCCCGATCGAGGACAATCGTGAGGGCCTCTCCACACATTGCTGACGTGGAGGCTCGCGTGCCACAATTCCAATTGTATCGAAAGGGTCCGTCAGCGTTGGTCAGCGCGAAACGTCCGTTTTGTATCGCAGCAATGGCTGAGAATGATTGTGTTTTTCAGTAATCCATGGAACTTCCCGTGCAAGGCGTTTCGTGGATATCGGAGTGTCCACGGCTAATGCGATCCTCAAATGACGATGTACATGGCGGAACCCCTACAATCTCAAGGCGGCTGTGAGAGAGACGCGATACCGAGGCGCGATAAACATGTCCAAGCAAGTGACCTTTTCAGACAGCGCCCCATCAACGTCACCACCAACCGCAATTCTCAGTCCAACGAGGTATGATGGTCCAGTAAAACCTTGGCGTCCATAGCGAGAACTCAGCAGCAGAGCGCGATCCAGGAATAGCAGTATCCAGATGTCGTTAATTCGGTATCATCATCAATCATCAACTCACGAGGGGAGGAGGCCATGTCTTTATACACAGGTGCTCAGAGCGAGGGAAGGTGAGCACCATAGTCGCTTATCATTGCGACATGGTTGCGCGATTGATAACGACATTCTTAGTGGTCCTCACACCACTCACCGTGCTCGCGACCCTTTACAAAAACCACATTTGGAACCCTGATGTCCAATAACAGCCGCCTGTGAGCCATATCTGTGGCCGTGCCAGCCGTCAGCTTCCTATCGTGGACGCTGAAACCGTCCATATCTTATCTAAGTATGCGGCTGTAAGGACGCAATGACTTGCGCGCTGCTGGACATTGGATAACAACGCAGGGCTGGCGAATCACCTTGGCTGATAAGAAATCGCGGAACTTTGTCCGCCTCCGCTGAGTGCTCGTTGAGAGATTCGAGGCTCTGTGCTTCGCAAAGAAACATCTGTGCAACATCGCCGTCGGCCATCAGCGAGACTTCAATGTCTTGAACTTTGTTCGCAAATTGTGTTCATTTGAGCATTCGATCAACCGTGAACCCCCACTAGTGACCAGGCAATCATTGAGATGCTCGACCACAATCACCGCATGGAAGCCATGAAGGCCCAGCGTCCGTGGAGATAGTGGCTGCACGTTCTCCATTAGCGGTGCATTCCGTCACATCTTTCTACTGCCTCTTGAGATATTGGCTCTCTGGGATTGTCTTCAACTTCGCATCGAATCATATCACCTTCCCACGCGGGCCTGGTCACGTTCTGCAGCTCCTATCTGCACCACGCAAAGGTGCCCATGACCCTTGATATCGATACGTTATCTTGTCAACCTTGCGTGGGACTTGTTGTGTCTGGGTTGAGCTTCTTTGTCTGCGAGTAAGACAGCCTCACTTCTCTCCCTCGCGCCCAGCATCTTTCGATCCCTTATCATCGCCGCCCTTTACAGTCTCCTCGCCCAACACCTTGGAAGCTGCCATAAACCTGTGCAAGTCCGTCAGCAGATCTCTGTGACGCATTTGTGCCAGTTAAGAGCCTGCAATGCTGCAGCTTCGCCCCTCACGCATTGTCTACTCACATTGCGCCCGCGTAACCGCCTAGTCCGCGCATATCCTGCGCCTGGCCCGCCGTCATCCTCATCAAGCTTTCCAGGTCCGCCATATTCGCCGTCAATTGCGCGAGTTGTGCCTGGAGGTGGGATAGCTGTCGCGGCTTTTGTGAGGGAACGGTGCTCAGGCGCGAGCTGGAAGGTTGTGATCGTGGTAAATTCGACATTGCGGTACGGCGGATACGAGAGAATCTATCGTAAATTCGGTAGAGCTCGTCTTCGATTCGTTGAAGGTCGAGCTTCGCGCGGTTGATGTTTGTTGTGGTGGAGCAACGCCAGGTGGGGAGCGCGTCAGGCACTCCCGCGGCGAGTGGGCTTGGCGGGGCTCTTGCCGTTCGGTAATTCTGGACTTTTTCTCACGGTGGAACCATCCCATCGCAGCATGGTCCACATCGCATATCTCCTATTCCAACTTACAAGAGAACACGGCTCAGCATGACGACGCATCAAGCTGTCCGCCGATGGATCATGACAGGTGCTGTCGCCGCCGTCACCATCACTGGAACCATTTATGGCGCAACGTTGAAGAGTGAGCAGGACGTCAAGAAGGTACGCCAACTCTCTACGCGCATGTTAGCATGCTTGGGCTTCATTCCAAGCAGTATTGCTCGGAGCCCAATGCCCATCGTTCGCTCGATGCATGGCTGACATCGGGTCCTTAGCAAAAGAAAATCGTCCTCGAAGCCACACCTGAAGAACGAATTGAGCAGCTCGAGCTAGCGCGCCGTGACCTCGTCGTAAAGAAGACCGAAATGGAAAGGAAGATTGCGACATTCCATGAGCGGCGTCGGGCGAAGGGACAAGACGAGGCAGACTCGAAATGAAGAACTTTGGAACTGCATACGACGCAATATCGAGAAGCTTGTCGGGACATATCAGCGCGAACGGTCACCCAAATCGTCGATATGCGGAAATATTTATATGGTAGAGCATGACCTTGGTCGACCGAGACAGCCAGCTCAGGCCCAATACCTCGTCGACGTCTACGAATGGACACCAACAAATACGGAGAAGGACATGGTCGAGCTACGTGAACCAGAGCAGCGTGGTGTCGAATCGCGATAAAGACATGCCGGGGTGGTACAGCGTCCCTCAATTTCGTCTCACCGAGTTGTGGGCCCAGTACTTTGGTCGGACAACCATATCCAAATCATGCTTGGCATGCATTGCAAAGCAGAATACCCTACAGGCGACTATTTTAGAGTTTCGTTATACTTCGACGTCAACTGCGCGCTATCTTATCTGCTAATCTGCAGCCTGCAGCCTGCAGATGCGTACCGCTCACCGATCCATCGCTTTGCTTGGCCCGACGCAAACCGCTGCATTGAGCCTGGTAATCTACCGGCATTACCATACTCGCAATAGTCGACATCTGCAAGCTGGAACCCTGTAACAAGTTTCTGGAGGACCATGGACCGAAGAGTAATTGCTCGATATTGTACGACACAGGTCCTGGAACCTTTCGAAACCCCACGCCTCGTTACGAAGCTGCATTTCATCGAAGATCTCACCATAATACCGTCAGCCATCGGTCGATCTCATCTGAAGTAGACCACGGCTTGGCAAGGCACAACGCGCGATGACGGCACGACTACCAGAGTACACAATGTCCAGCCGATGCGTTGTCCTATCGCCTTTATTGGCGTTCTTAGACCTCAAGTAGTCTCCGTTACATTATTGTAGTCGCGCCGGCTTACCACCGTACCCGAGCACTTTCCGCTACGCTTGCTGCTTTACTGGATCGATCGTGCCGACCCCGCATAGTCACCTCCCAGTTAAATTTCCACACCTATCCGCGTGGGTTACGGCTCATCATTGGACAAAGCAGGCCACGTGACCGAATACCACCGAGTCTATAAGGAAATTCAGTAGTGTCCGGTACTGCTTTCCGCTCGAATCAGCCTTGCGATCTTTGCCGACGTGGAAGTGCACACCAAATTGCTACCACGACTAACGAACGAGGCTCAACATTTGCGCTAAGCTTAAGCTGAAAAGCATGGCTGTTCAAGCTTCAAGCAACCGTCAGTCTTGACGATTCATGCTACGCTTTAGTATTTTGGAAAGCCGGAAGAGTTCACCACGTCGCTCGTTGCATTGAAGCCTCGGTCAGCCTCAAGGACCATGACCCAAGTGGTACATACTCAAGACTCCAGTTTGTGAGTCCATGTCGGGATCCCCGTAGTGGTGCTTGCCAATCCCTAGCCTATTCTCTGTTTCGTCCCCCAGGGCCACGATAGTCCTCAGGCTAATAGCTTACTCTGCCTTGGATGTGGCCTGAAGGATATGTCTAGTCACGACGGTCATAGTAGCCTGATCACTCGTTGCCCATGATGGGTTGTCAGTCACTGTTATGTTCCAGATGTAGGTATGCCTTGTGTCGCAATGAAAACTTCGAGCAAAACGGAGAGAACTCTGGATCTGGCATTTCAGAATCCTGCTCTGGAGCATTTTCATCCGGGAAGAGCACTAAATCGATCTGCCCCACGGCGTGGCATTGATCTTGTGCATACGTTATAGCGGTGGACACAGCACACATCCTTAGTCAGGCTAGAGATCTGAGCTGGCGCCGACGACTTGAAGCTTCACCTACTCATCTACTCACCAGTGTACGACCCATACAACCATTGAGTATATGTTTTAGCAGCTTGTGGCATGGCTACATGTATCTATGTTGTTGCGTTTGAATTTCACAATGCGTTGCAGTCACGCCTTGTTGAATCCACGAGTCTGTGACGTTGCGTCCCGCCAATATATGCTGAAAGCGATCATGAAGTTGGAATTCTGGGTTGTGTAGTGGAGTATGTGACCATTACTTGTGGGACTATCCGATAGCTCATCCACATCCACAAATTTTCCTTGCACGTCTCCACGGTCGTAGAAGATCCTGGAGGCCTCCACTCGAGCCTCAATATCTAACACTCCCTCGACGATGCATCGAACAACGCCAGCATTCTGTATCACAGGTTGCGCAACCGTATAGACTTCTTGCCAGACCGAAATGTCGATACAGGCGCACTGTCGTGCTCTCTTGATTGTGCAATGGCAAGGCGAAGTATGCATGCTCCGACTTTGACCAGGCTCCGATGCCGCTTGACTCTCTTCAGGAACTTGGTCAGCCTCGTGCCGAGTGTTGGGTCCAACATTATCTTAGCACGTAGGGATGGATGTTTGATTCGGCAATTCATCGGCAATTGGCGCACATGCAGCCACCATCGTGGACGCTGGTCGCGAACGTTGCGCGTACGCCACTGCCGCTTCACTACCGGAGCTTGCGGCAATGCCGTCCTTGGCCTTTCACTCTCCCAAACTCTCGACATCGTACTTCACTCCTTCCATTCTTTGGTGCAGTAATATATCGAGGCTCATCTTGCTGTTGTTGTTACGTCGGTAGGATTCTCGGAACGCCGATAATCTCACTGTAGAGCCGCAAGTGGACCCGCTAATGCGAAGAAGCTTCTCTTCTTTGCACCAAGCTCCACCAAGCCATCGGACCGAAGCTTATCGATCCACCGACTTTGACCATTCATGGCAATTCATCGACACGCATGAGACGACCGAACGTACGGCTTTTATCTCTGCGCTGCGCAAAGACCATCTTGGGGCTCAACGAGGGCAAAGTCTTTGTATGCGCGTGCCGTCTTCCGTGTCATGGAGTCCCCGTGGGAGTCTGGCAGATACGTCATGCCATGGAGGGGCCTGCCGTGGGGAGATTCTCCATGGGCATGAGTGGGTATCGCTGGGGAGTATAAAGGCGGAGATGCACGGCGAATATTGGGGTTGAGTTTTCGTTTCTCGCTGCCTCCTGTCCTCGGCACAAACCCTTCGACAGGTCAATCCATTCACCATGGACGAGAAAGAAACCAAAGTCACCATGGCTGAGCCAACGCAACACGTCGAGACCGCCTCGCCACCCTCTCATGCTGAGATCCAGGTTGCGCCTCCACCAGACTACTCAGCACCCAAAGCAAAGACTGAGCAGCTCGAAGATGCACGAGGATGGGAGTCCGAGAACTTGATTCAGGAATTGGACAAGGAGCTTCAACAATCTGGATACAAGAAGGGCTTCTTCGATCTCGAGTTCAAAGACCCCAGGCACTTCACATGGATGCTGGTCGCATTTGCGTCTATGGGTGGACTGCTTTCTGGCCTCGATCAATCTTTGATCTCTGGCGCCAACCTAACATTACCGCTCGATCTACATCTTACAGCCCAGCAGAACTCGCTGGTAAACTCAGGAATGCCGCTTGGAGGTGCGTGACCAGCTTCACAAACATGCGAGACATAAAGCTGACTTACTCATAGCCGTCGCCGGTGCTTTCCTCATCTCTCCTTGCAACGAGTACTTCGGTCGTCGATGGGCCATCCTCATCTCCTGTATTTTGTACACAATCGGTGGTGCTCTCGAAGCTGGCTCCATCAACTACGGCATGATCGTCGCTGCTCGCGTGATCCTTGGCGCTGGTGTCGGTCTCGAAGGCGGTACAGTGCCCGTGTACGTTGCGGAGACTGTCGAGTCCAGGCTCCGTGGTAACCTCGTCTCGCTATACCAGTTCAACATTGCCCTCGGAGAAGTCTTGGGCTACGCCGTTGCGGCCATGTTCATTACTGTCCCTGGCAACTGGAGGTACATTCTCGGAAGCTCGCTCGTCTTCTCGACAATCATGGGCGTGGGCATACTATTTATGCCAGAGAGCCCCAGATACCTTATGCACAAGGGCAAGCCGCTTGAGGCGTACAAAGTCTGGCGTCGCATCCGTGGTGTTGCTACACACGAGGCTCGTGAGGAATTCTTCGTCATGAAGATCAGCACGGAGGAAGAAGAGGCGGAGGTGGCTGCTGGACGTACCAACGCTTTCCCGTGGATGGATTTTTTCACTAAGCCTCGCGCACGCCGTGCCATTATCTACGCCAACATCATGATCTTCCTTGGACAATTTACTGGTATCAACGCAATCATGTATTACATGTCGGTTTTGATGTCCCAAGTCGGCTTCGATACCTACGACGCGACCTACATGTCGCTCGTCGGTGGTGGCTCTCTTCTCATCGGTACAATCCCCGCCATCTTCCTCATGGAGACCTGCGGACGTCGCTTCTGGGCCATTGCTATGCTTCCCGGCTTCTTCATTGGTCTCGTCCTTGTCGGCATTAGCTACCAGCTCAATACTTTGAGCGCTCAACTCGGCGTCTACCTCACCGGTCTCATCCTGTACGAACTATTCTTTGGTTCATATGCCGCACTCACATGGGTCATTCCATCTGAGGTCTACCCAACGTACCTGCGATCCTACGGCATGACCACCTCGACGGGCTGGCTTTTCCTATCATCCTTCATCGTCACGTACAATTTCACTGGAATGCAAAATACGATGACGAGGACTGGCTTGTCGCTAGGCTTCTACGGTGGTATCGCCGTTATCGGATGGTTCTACCAGATCTTCTTCATGCCAGAGACAAAGAACAAGACACTCGAGGAAATAGACCAGCTCTTCCAGAAGCCAACGAGGCAATTGGTCAAGGAGAATGCAAAGAGTGCGTGGGAAGTTACGACTGACTTGATGCACTTCAGGTTCAGGAAGGTGTTCATTGAGAACAACCAGAGGGTGGCAAAGGGCGAACTTGAGTGAAAGTTGCGATTTCTTGAGATAGACACTACTACATTCGGACTTCGAAGAGGTGTTGTATTGTTTGCACCAGGTACTCGAGACTTTCCAGAAATCAAAGCATACAGTGTACGAGCTGCAATCGCACTGTGCCTTAACAATATCCGTGCTGAAAGCAATTTGCAAATATAAGCACAATACTATTCCTTTATATACTCACTGTCACCCGTTCTACTTGCATTTGTTTTGAAGGTTCCATGCGTCTCGACGCATCTGGGACCAATACAAATTGAGATTATTTTCCCGGAAAGCATGTCTCAATCTGGGTTTGGCACCCCAGTAAGCATATCTGGCAATATATCCTGGACAATCACAGATCTACAAGACAACACAAAATTCGCCGCGCTCTTCAAAAAATACCGTGAGATTGGTCAAGGTGCAGACGGCATCGTAGTGGCCTACAAAAACCGCCGTTGCTCTGAGCAGTTAATCGCTGTCAAGACTCCGCGTCTCGATCAAGTAGACAACACCTCCTAGTACCAAATCTTGAAAGAGATCCGTGCTTTGGAGCTCCTGGGCGCACATGAACATATAAATGGTATGCTCACCTTCACTGAGAGCTTCGGCAACCGCCAGGTCCCAGCAATCTTTCTTCAGCTCTGCGACTTGGGCGACTTAAACCACTATAAATACAAGTGGCGCTGTCAGCAAAGCCAACTAGGCAAACGACAACGTATCCACGAAACGACATTGTGGAAGCTGATACGCGACATGGGTCTTGGACTTGACTACATACACAACGGACTTTCGAAGCGTTATGTTCACATCGACATCAAGCCTGATTACATCTTCACGCTAACTCCACCAGACTATACAGACAACGACATTCCAATCGTACCGCACTTCAAGATCGCAGACTTTGCGCGCCTCACTGAGTATCCGGCCCATTCTGAGCGATTATCGAACGGACGGCCGGGTACATACATATTCGCACCACCGCATGCAGAACGCACTCACGAGGACTTTAGTCCATAAGTCGATATCTGGGCTCTCGCCGCAACGATCCAAAATTTCGCACTAGGTATCAAACCAACACAATCCCGCGCCGCGTTCATCGTAGACTGCAAAGCACAAGGCCTGCACTACCCTCAAGATGACGACGAATGGTACTTAATGCGGTCCCTCGTGCCAGTCATGTACCGCCCCATCGATGCTACTGCGCAAGAACTTCGCGATAATTGGGATGTCGACGACCCATTACCTCATCACGAACCCTACAGCCATACACTCAACACCTGGTACAAATCCCTCTTCAATACCAAGCCTTTTGCACGCTTGAACTCTGCACGGATACGCAAGCACATTTGTTCAACAGCAGAGCGACATGTCAAGATCGAGCTTGATATGGAGAAGGCGCGCGAGCATTTTGAGAACGCCAAGAAGTTTAGGGAGGGTGCTGAGGAGCGGCGAAAAGAAGCGGATTGCGGGGTTCAAACGCGGAGAGCCGCAGTATATGGGCATTGGGGTTGAGTATGAGATTGAGATGGGAAAGGTGTACGATGCGGTTGTGGCTCGACTCGAACGTGCGTCGGCTTCGGGGAGAATAGCTAGCAAGTGCAATTGTTGAGCGTAACTAATCATGTTGAAAACATGGGTTTTGTCGTTGTACCTAGCCTACACGAAATAGCCACAGCACTCTTGGATGGACCACGACTCGTATTGTCGCAGAGAAATAGTTTCTTGTACACTCTCGACGCAATCCAGTGAATGGACTAGAAAGCGATACATGAATGCAGAACCTAGGGTTGCCTTACTGCATTGCTTACCGCAACCGGCGCACATATAGTCAAGACCCACGCTCGGGTAATCTTATGAACTCAGTGCTCGCCATCGGTCTCAATCTCCTCTGCCTTCATCCAAGCATGTTCGATGCTCGTCAACACCGCTTTCTATTAACAACTTTTGGAGGCAGCTAGTTCTACCTATTTCCTATGAAAATAGCACTTCTAATTGCATGTAGAAGGCCTCTACTTCTCTATAATGTAGCGTCGGATCCATACCCAAGAGTGCTCTTCCGCATTGATATTAGGTGAGTGTCCTAGCCAAGAAAACTTCTCAATGTATTGTGAGTTTTTAGTGACAGATCGTACAAATAAGAGCTTCTCGTACTTGAAAACGCAGCATCCGAAGATTTTCAGCACTTTGAGAATCTCTTGTCGGCGCGACAGGCACCACTGAGGATCTCCAGGAGTATCCCATCAAAATGGAAAGGAGCGAGGGGACTGCTTGCTTGTAGGTACTTTATTTGACCATGATGACGCGACTGTTGCCCGCAAGAATACTATCGAGGGGACCGACAAAGGATCAGTTCAAAAGCTAGTGCAAGTGGATTTGTGCTCAGAACCAGGCAGAGGCTGTACTGTTGTTTATCAACGAACAGAAAGTCACAATAACCCTGCACTCAAAATCACTTGTGCGGGTCTTCATAGCTGGTATCGAAGATGTCTTGGAACTGAAAATTGGAGTTACAAAGTGGCACTAGAGGAAAGCCAGCAAAGGAGAGCATGAGGCGATCGCCTCGAATATGCTCTTTCAATCAACGGTATACTACATGCTTCGAAGATGGATAACTCACTGACATAAGCAGTCTGAAAGATACCTTGCTCAACCTGAAAGCAACACTCCTAAAAGACAGTTCTCACGCTATTTGAGAACCTGAACCCGGAGCAAGTGTCGACACTTTGATTAGTGTATTCGAAATGCTGACGACAGTGCCCTTTGGGCTGGCTCTAGAGATGTCTAGGCAGCGTCTACTAGCGACAGTGACTCTCTCGCTATGCAAGATAGTAGTCTTCATAGCGGGGGAGAACCAAGGACCAAGTTAAGACGAAAAGCACTCAAGCCTGCAGCTTCAGACGCTCTTATGAGATACTATCTAAGCGGGGTCACGACCGCTCAGAATGTAGTGTATAAGATGAGCCAGAGGTGCTCCACAGATATCACCTTTCTTATACTCGCGAGACGATCATTCAACATCACAACAGACACCATCACCTCGTACTAGTATAACAGGCCTGTGATCTTCGAAGGAAAAGAGATAGAGTTCGAGCGCATCTACGTCAAGTTATCCAAGAAGAGTTGCGATAGTTGCGCCCACAAGTGCGTAGACAGCATCGAGGTCGCCAACGAAGAAACGAAGCTGTTTCTAGACTCGCAGTATTAGGCTACCACTCTACGCAACGAGTGAACATCTTTTCACCCGCGACAACATGCCGCTAGAGATGAGCAGCACAGATGACGAGAACACCGTCCGACACGTGCTCTGCCACATCGTTCACTTCGAGTTTTTCAAGCAGCGTGAATTTGCTTCAATTTCATTAGATGCTGGTTCTCATTCGTAATCTAGCCAACGGACATCTCCATCTCAACTTCCCCGGGGTTGTTCTCCAGTAGCCCTCGCCCGACGCCAAAAGAACACCCACACCTTCCCCAACCTCACCCAGCGCTCCGTCCCAGCACATGGACATAGTCACATATAAGCAAAAGAAAAGCAAAAAAGATATAATGACTCAGCCGAGGTTTGAACTCGGGACCTTCAGTGTCCGAGGGCGAGTGCCTTGTTAGACTGACGTGATAACCAACTACACCACCGAGCCAGTTGCTTTGATAACGACTTTTAGATTTTGTCGTAATATAAAAAAGGCGTTTGAAAGGACGTAGTCCACAGTACGACTGTTGAAGCTAACGGCTGGACGGGCAAAAGTGATTTGAAATGGACTGACGTGGTGAGGAAGGTGGGGCATGAGAGAGAAAATTTGAAAAGGTGGAAGTGGGGCAAGAGTTGAGAGTGTATCCACGGTAAGAGATGAACATCAACAGCTGGACTGGCGATACAGAACAACGGCATGAATAGCTGTGGTCAACCTGGGTAAAAGCTTGATTGCTGCATGTCATTCGTCATGCAGACCAAGATACATCTTTTTCGTCACCGTACAATGCGCGGAATGTGATATACAAAATGACCCTGAACGAGAAGAAATACAATACCCAGAAATAGGGCAGAAGGCAACAAGAAACCCCAAACGCCACTTGTCAATGCCCCTCACGATCTTTCATATCATGGTATTCTCCCAATCCTGCTGTGACCCAAAACGCCTGTTGATGCAGCTTTGTCGTTGTACATATACACATCCCAAACCTCCTCGTGTGTCACCCGTGGCCTAGTCGACTGCGCTCGCTGGCTCTGCACTCGCGCTCGTCCGTCCGTTCTCCGCCTTGCTGCCGATGCTAAGTTTGATCTTCTTCTTCTTTCGCTCCTCGCCCTCGTCGCCGCCTTCTCGGTCGCGCTTGCCTTCGCTACGCTCACTCATCTCGCTGGCTCGGCGCTCCATGTCTGGTCTGCCTGTTTTCAGCTTGACCTTGAGCGACCCGCTTGAGCCTAGCTTCTCACGATCTGCCTTCTTGATGTACGAGCTCTTCTTCTTGATCTTCTTGCGCTCAGGTGTGTCATCTTGACCAAGCTCGTCCGCATCGTCGTCTTGTGTCATCTTCTTGACGGGTGACGGACCCTTGCCGTTCTTCGGCCGCACGGGCGCCGAAGAGAGACCATCCTGCGAGCCTGGTTGTGGTGTACCCATTCGACTGCCCAGCGGTGTGTTACCGAGTCCTGAGCCTGTTCCATTTTGGCCGGCGAGTTTCGCCATGGCGTTTCTGCTGCTCTGCCGACCGCTGATGCCCAGACACTTCTCGAGATGTTGCGCAAATCGTGTGATGAGCAGACTCCGCTTGCAGTTTGGACACGTGTGCCACGGTATGTAGCTGGCAGGCTTGCCTCCAGTATTCAGCTTGATCTCCCTAGCACCACCCGCCATATCTGTATCTTGTGAGCCTGGTGTGCCCACGCTCTCCTTTTCTTCGTCCTTCTTCTGCTGCCGCATGAGCTCACGCTCCTTCTTACTCTTGGCCATGTCTGTCGGGAACGGGTTGCCATAGACATCATGACCCGATCGCTGTACCCACGGATACAGCATGCAGTACTCCTTTGTGAGGTCCGGATTTTGCATCCCCTTGCCCATGATGGGGTGCATCAGCCGAGGCAGCTTGCAGTGCGGACATATTATCTCGGGTGTGCTCTTGAGCGGATTCCCTTTGAGGAAGACGCGGCCGTTCTCATACTTCGCGGCGGGCGTGTCGGCGATGGGGATGGACGACGAGGTGGCGCCGTTGGTGTTCGCCTTCTGCGACTGCGGCTCGAGGTTTGCGAGGGCAAGTGATTCGGCTTGTGTGGCAGCGGACTGCATGCGAAGCACTTTCTCTGACCTGTGACATGCTACGATGGTCCGCAAGATAATGCTATTTAAGCACTCCTCGAGAATCGTTCCTGTCTGCGCGTGCACTATTAGCTTCACCATTGCAGCTGCGGCCCCGGGTCAGCCTCACCAGTTCGGCCAGCGCATCTGACGACAATCCGACCCCAGACTTGACGCCTTCGCCTTGGTCGTCTGCCGGCCTGTCCTCAGACATGGCGTGTGTCGTCAAAGTGTCTCTCTTCGACGTGTTCCTGGCGGAATGGCAACTGCGCTGAGACGGGCACTGCGAGACGCTAGCGTAATTTCGGGAGATATCGATTAGCCATCCCTGCCCGGGGCCGTTAGCGGACACGCGCTACCCTTGTTAGTGTTCTACAAGTACCCCACACACCGTGAATAGATTTCTGCACCCTTCGATCTGGTGGAGCTCAAAGATCTGATGGAGAGAGCAAGCATGTGACGTGAGTTTTGCAGTGTTTTTGGGTATCTATTTAGGGGCTACACTACGTCCCACCTTGCTAGCCTGCCAATCGTGCTCCCAGCTGGTCTGACGATGCACATGCGATCCTCCTCCTGCAAGGCTTGTCCCTCTACGCGATCCCTTAGTAACCACTTTACTGCTATGTTTGCGACAGCAGTAGGGTAACCCTCAGCAAGATTGAAGTTGCCCGTCGTGACGAAGCCAATGAGATCTTCCGCATTTGGGACCTCGGGATAGCCGTCTTCTCCAGCCTTAGGGGGTCCCTCATTCGAGGCAGGAGGTTCGAGAAGACTTCTTGCGAGGCCTCTGCGCTTGATGTGCTCAGGGGCGTCGCTCCTGTAGCCATGGAAATGCTTGGACGACTGTCGCTTCTCGCCGGACTTGGGTCTGAGGGCCAGCCACTGACTTCGGAGTTCTACGCTCTTCGATGGCAGCCTATAGATTCGAGCACAGTCGGCTGGAACACCGCGCTGCACCATGGTGATCTTGGCAGTGAAGAGAGACAATTCGTCTTTATCGTGCGTTGACCAGCCTACCGCAATAGCATTTGTGGCTTCTGTCGGCGACAGTTGCAGTACTGGCGAAGGTGGCTTGTCTGCTTCTAATCCCCAGGCACATGCCCACGGGTCGCCAATCTCGCCCTTCCTTCCGTTGCCCAGGTCGATTGTGGTCCACTCAATCCTCTTTCCCTTTGGGCGCTTGGTCCACTCATGCTTCCTCATCTCTCGCTGCCTCAGCTCCCAAGCCCAACCTGCGTCTGTGCCTGGGTGATCGAAAGGAAACTGAGGCACCGAGCGCTCAAAGTCGACTTGACGCCGTTCCTTCAACCCGCCAAATCGCGGATTGCCACCGATTGAAAGGGGATAGCGCATAATCCCGCACCAGACTGGCGATATACACTTCCATGGCAACAAGATTGTCCACGACTTGCTTGCTCGAGAAATGTATGTAATCATCGGGATCTGCGGGTCGGTTGATCGAGCCTCCGGGTGCTCACCAAGCGTGCATGCACTTTTCCTGCGATTGATAGATTTATCCGACGGCATAGACCGTTGTGCAGCGAGTCGAAGGTTACGGTCGAATAGCGAGGATGCCCCTTGTGAGTTATCGATGGGCCATTGAGCAAGAAGCTCCATCAACGCATTTGTCGACGCTTCCTCGTGGACTAGCTGTGCTGTTGCTGGAGGGTCGCGAAGGCGAGGGTCTGAGATGTCAAAAGCCAAGATGGCTCCTACTGGTAAGGAGTCGGCAGCGCTTATGGGTGCCAGTGATGGCCACGTTGACTGTGCGGCGTCTGGAGGCACGTTGGTAGATAGTGTGGGTGACAGGATAGAGCACAACGTCTCAGCTACTGCTGGACCCATGATCTCGATGGATCCAACCTCGAAGCGAAGATCCTCGACAACCACGACTGGCTTTTGCACCTTCGATGTTCTGATGACCTCCTCCCAGAGCTGGAGAAAAGCACTGGGGTGCACTCGCATGAAGGCTTTCCTCTTCTTGCTGTCCGGACCTTGTACACACCACAAGACAGTGACTGGTGCGACCATTTTGAGTGGCCCCGCTTCTCGTTCATATAGCCAGCCCTCCCAAATTCGTGTACCACGTCGCCACTTCTTCGCCCTTCCCTTATCCTGCCACGGATCGTCTGTGCTTCCACTGGCAAAATGCAAGCCTTTGAGCATACCGACGATGCTGGCTTCTGTCCCTTCGAGACTGATTGTAGACATGTAGCTGGTATCCCAAGCTACAGCGCCCCGCTGCGTGGCAGCCCGATGTGTCAGCCTGTATGCCTTCATGGCGGGCTGTAATGGGATCGCGAATCGCCATAACGGGTCGATTGGCTCGGTCATGCGTGCCCGTTTTGAGTGCCATATGTGGGTCGGTAGCCATGTCTTGTCCTTCTGTCGTCTTCGAAATCGTGAAGAGGGTGTAGCGGGTGTGGCTAAGGTTGCGAGTTTGGATTTAGCTTTAGTCTTCGATTTGTGGTATGCTTTAGTTTTCACGGCCTTCTCTGGCTTTGCAACTCCTCCTTCGCTATCGACCACCATCTTGTCATCATGCTTGGCCTTGGCCTTCCTTGTACTCGCCCGCTGCTCCCCTTTCTTTCTGCTCTCTTTTCTTCCTTCTTTCCTTAGATATGATTTTCCGCCTTTACCAACCCCACTGCCGCTCTTTCCCCGACTTATGGGCGTATTATCTTCTCTGGCTTCTTGCTTTGATCGTACTCGCAACCGCTTTGGTACGCGCTGTGGATTGTGGCTGGCTGTTCTCCTCCTCATTTCCCTCGGCACCTCTTGAAAAGCTCTGCGCGACAAACCCTTCTTCGCCGCGTGCATGGCATTTTCAAGAGACTTGATCTCATTCTCGTGCGATTTGAGAAAGTTTTTGACATTGACTTCGCCATTGGGATACGCTGATTTGGTTGGCTGCGCGCTGATGTTGTGCTGTGGGCGTGAAGGGAAGCGAGTTCGTTTGGCATTCGGCCCAGCGTCCGACGGCTGCTTCCGCTTCTTGGAGCCGTCCATGTTATTGGGCCTCAGATGTGGTCGGTGGTGACGTCGAGGCGTGCTGCCATCCAACGGTGGGCTTCTTCGGATAATTTTGGCGACAAGGCGGGTCCGGCGTTGCTAGTGCAACTCGCGTGCGCACGTGTTCGGCCCGCAGCTTCCTCCCAAGGCCTATCAACAATGCTCGGAGATAGGGACTCGAGCACAGCAGATGATGAAACAGAGTTCAAAGGTTCGCGATAGATCTGAACTCTGTCTCAGCATCTGCTGTACCCATTTCCCTTACCTTTGCAGTCACAGTGCAGCTCCAGCATGTTCATTTCCCACTCGTCCTGCGGGTCCCATCCCCCTGCAGGCTCCCCTGCAGCTACGGACCCTGTCCCTGTCCCTGACATCCTGTGAATGTTTGTCTGCGTGTTTCCTGTTTCCCCAGGTACTCAGACTCACATCACACAACGTCCATTCACGTACACAACATTCCATCTTCGACTCTATGTAACCACCATCTCAGACATTCACACGCTCAATATGCTGGCCTCATATTCTTCCGTTCCCGCGACAGACTCGCAAATGTACAGGATAGGGAACATCAGCCCGTTACGATCAAGACAGCCGCTTCAACACGAAAGACACGCATCAGAACAGATCCTACGACCACGTCCGATCAGTATTGCCGCACAACCGCCGACGATGCAGCACACTAAACGTAGCTCCATCTATGTTTCCGATGCATCTATCCTGCTTCAACACAAGAACCCGATCTTATCGCCCGTATCACCGAATGATGCAGTATTATCGACCGGCAGCGACACCCCTAGCTTCGTCGATCATTACTCGAGCTTAGAGCTGGAATCGAATGCCTCGATAGACGAAGTGCGAGCTGCCTTTCGCCGGCTCAGGGGTCTATACTTCACAACAGACGCAGTCAAGTACCGGGCAGCGCAAGCAGCTTTCGACGTACTAGCCAACCCCGCTGCACGACAAGACTACGACATGATCTACCGCTCGCGACCCGCGCCGAACAACGCAAGCCTAGGTGACGTCTTGGAGTCAAAACATGGGCGGAAGGACAGTGCACATAGCGAGAATCGCCCAATCCCTGTCGTGGAAGAAGAAGAGGAAGAAGCAGGCAGCCCAGACCCCAACTGGGCATTGAAGCGTCATAGACGGCTGTATGAGCCAGTCATTGGTACGCAGCCATACCAAAGCTTCATACCCATTCTTCACGACTACACCGGTAGGGAGCGACATCCGGTGCTGAAGAGCCGACGGCCAGTTTATATTGGCGAAGCAGCGATCAATGCGCGGCCGAACTAGATGGTCGAGGATAGCCGGGAATATTCACTAATGTCTTCAATGATGCTATATACGGCAGATCTCTTTTCTGCTCGATATCAAGCGTGGGGTTTCAATCTGATTAGCGATCATATCAATATGTAGCAATGCACCTTTGGTGCCTTTTCAATATATACGATCATACCGAACTACTTTTACCAGTGAAAACCACATCCATCAAATTGGAAACCTATGACATCCACGTAGTGGCACGGAAGCCGAGGAAAAAGAAGGAGCTTAGCTGCAGTGAGCAAGAATATGAATGGAAACTTTTGCATTCCTTTGTCGGCGGGTACTGCATCCTCGATGTGAATTACTGTCTCTGCGACCCTGGACTACCTCATCGACCAACTCGACTCGTCTGACAAGCAAGACAGCTTGTTTTGCGCTCTCGAGGGAATTTGCGATGGTTCCATGGTACTAGAAGCATACTAATATTGGGCCTGCGTCGGAATGGCATGGCACCTTGCTACACGCCACAATTCCGCAGCACAGCTCAGCTCTCTCGTATCGGACGGCTGCGGCTGCGCTCGACGCCTCCACCGCCTCTTCTCCCAATCACCCGACAACCTGACCCGCCAAACCTAAGCACTTGATGACGCACGCACGATGCGCATGCATCAGCATCGCCAATTCCTGTCTAATGTCACTCGGTGAGCGGTAGCGCTAGGGAAGGCGCAGCCATCAGCACGATCCTGGCACGGGAGATCAGCTCGTCAAAAGCTTGGTCCGATGCACCCCAGAACCGCCTCCAGTCCGGTAAGCATTGGAAAACTCGGAGCTGTGTGCTGCTGCTCTATGGTGACTGTTGCAGTGACCTGCGAGCAGCATACTATTCGCGGACACGAGAGGTGGTATGGCGAGGGACTGGTAGGGCTGTGGCCGCTGTGCCCAAGCATGCTGATGAAGACGAGGATAGCTTGAGGTCAGCCATAAGAAATGGAGACAATTGTATAAAGCAACACGATGACCATGAAGAAGAAAATCATCACAACAGTAGCCAAATACATCTCTACAACAATCATCCATACTTTTTACTCATCTACACCACATTTATTCTACCATCAAACCATCAAACCCCAACCACTACCAAAATGCACTCCATCGCCCTCACATCCGCCCTCCTGAGCACCGCTCTCCTCACCTGCGCCGCCCCAACCTTGAACAGCAGAGCCTGCTCAGTCGCCTACCCGCGCTCCATCGGCTTCCCCATCAATTACTCCATCTCCCAAGAAGCCGGTGGTCTTAACCCACACCCCAATGCGCTCGGCTTCGACAACATCCCTTCCGGCTCCTACGGATGTCAACTCGAAGCCAACTTCCCCGCGAACTACCCAATCACCTCATCAGGCTCCAGCCAGCTCAACATATTCGCGACAGGTGATGGCGCGGATACGCTGTTTGGCACGGTCACATTACAGAGCAGCCCTGTTGCGCCGACTCGATTCGTGGTGAATAGTGCGGTATGTAAGAGCAGCATGCAGTTTAGGCTGGAGATTGCGAGCGAGACGGAGGCGGGTAGTGTGGCTTTTGCGGATACGAAAGATGCTGGGTTTACTATGACGTATAATTGCTAGATGTTGTACAGCGCATATAGAGGATGGAGTGGGGTTTCGAAGCATTGCTTGGAGTATTGGATGCCTTGGTTTTGCTGATCTTTTGTATGTATAGACGTTCCTTCGATGTATTGTATATAGCGCGCATCTGATAGCATTAATTGAAATTCGCGAATCGACTATCATGGTTTCCGAACTCACCTGTGTGCTCCTCGTTCCTCCATGTGGAAGTGTCTCAAACGAAGACTGACGGCTTAGTCCAATGGATGTAGAATATTGCGGATGGAGGCCGGCCTATTGAGAGTGAGAGCTCAGCACTAGGAGAGATGGTCGGCATGCTGTTATCACTACGCGAAGTGGGGCGCGGTGAATGTAGTTAAAATGCATTCTCTGGGATGATATGAGCGAAGCCGAAAGCTCTGCGCGAGCTCTTCAAGAACAAGCACCGACAGCACTCACGAACGCCAACACAACCTCAAGCAACGTCTCCTATCGACATCTTGCCTACCCACTCGAGGTCACAATGATCGGCCCATCTTCATGCCGCGGCGCCTTGTCCTCGGTTCCGACTCTTTTAAAGTCCCGGCTCCCTCTGCCCCGTCCGCTGGCTCGCCAATGTCCACCACCGCCAGCTCCTCCGCGTTTCGACCGCCCATCCGGCGGCCCTTTCCGGCCGACTGAAAACTGTATCCGTGTCAATGGTTGCTCAACCCATTCGATGCCCTTCAACCTTAGATTGCTCTTCTCCCAGTCGCTCAGTTTCCATGCCTGGTATAACAGCATCAATCGTTGTTGATCGACCTCTTCTCGCCCAGGCCCAATGTTGCGCGTCAACTTCACATCTCTTAGCTCCGGCACCCAGGCTTTTATGTATTCGCCCTTTCCGTCGTAGTCCAGGGCTTGCTTGACTGGATTGAAAACTCGACCTTGTCGCGGATCATTGCCAACGCCCGCGACGTACTGCCAATTTCCCCAATTACTGGCGATGTCGTAATCCGTGAGCAGAAACTCGTACCACTCTGCGCCAATGCGCCAATCGATATCGAGATGCGAAGTCAGGAACGAAGCGACATTTTGCCGTGCGCGATTGGACGTGTAGCCGGTAAGGAAAATTTCTCGATTTGATGCATCGATCAGACCGACGCCGGTGCATCCAGATCTGAAGCGCGTGAACGTCTCGAGAGTCGTTTTCGGATCATCGCCTGCGCCACCAGGTTTATCTAGTGTCCGCCATCTTTTCCTTGGGTTTGGTTGTTGGTCCCCACGACCCTTGGCGTGGGGTTGGATGCCGTATAGCGCAAACATTTTGTGGCCAAATTTGCGCATGCACAGACGCATGTAGTCTCGCCACAACAACTCGAATCGAACGGCCGCTGTGCCCTCATTTTCGCCTTTGCCGTAGCCTTCCGCTCCTTCACCGGGCCCTACCCCGTCTTCAAAATCGACCATTGCCCAGTGGACTTGTCGTGCGGTGATGTGGCCTTGCGCGAGGAAGGCAGACAGCTTTGTGCTGAAGTCCAGCCCCAGCATGCCGTTTCTAGTAGATTTGTATGTGCTCATCGCGCCAGTAGAGACGAGATGCTTGATCCTCTTCAGTCCATTGGATTCTCCACCGTTGAAAGGATGTGCTGATTGGACGTCTTTTGGCCATTGCGGCGGAGTCTTGAGACCATACGTCGAATCCTTCTGCAGTGGTGATAGAAGTGCCTTCAAAAGGCTTTCTTCACTGGTGGTGATCTTGAATGGAGCCTTTTGTGGCGGTATATCTGGTGGTAACGGCGGGAGTGCTGTTGGTGTTGGTAGTGGGTTCCGAGGTCGATCTCGGAGTGGTTCTAGTGGTTTACGGTATGTGGTGTACACATTTGGAAGGTCAGAAATACTTTCATACGGGAGGTCGCGACTGTGCGCTATTAGCTTAACTTCCCGCCGGCTGCATATACTAGTTAAGTGAATGCGGGTGTAACGCACTCATCAATGTAGAACTTCTCATCCTCCCATACTTTGAATGCGACGTCGTGTTTCGCTGCCAGGTTTTTCAAGATTTTTTCGTCGTCCTTTTCTTCGGTTCCATCGTCGTCAGTCAACCACACTCCTGTGATCTGAGGTTGGCTGCCTCCTTTGCTGCCCTTTTCCGCGTAATACTCAAGGAATTCTCTGGCGACGTCCGCAATCGATCCGACCCGTATTTCCAGCCCGGACCCGCACTGCAGACCTTCCAATCTTGTTTTCAAGTCCCACACACCCTCGCCAATGAATTTTGCGCGATGAGGTCCAGTCCGCCATACTTTTGCAACTTGGCTACGTGCTTCGGGATACGGACTCCGATCCGATGGAGAGGAGAGAAAACCAGAGGACTCGATCTGGTTCGAAGGGAAAACGTATACAGGCAGCAGATGCGTGAAGGGCGCACCGCCGTGTTCGGAGGTCAACGAGTCATCGCGACCTCGCCCATCGCCAGTTGGCGACGACTTTTGGCTCCTTGATCGTTTTAATTGTTGCGCAGCACAATGAAATACAGGATTATCGGAAAGACGAACGTCGCGACGCAGGATGTAAAGGATAATTCGCGGGCCGTTGGACATGTTCGAATGTGTCTTGCTTGACGCGTAGCTGCGGATCGAACAACAGGAACAAAGGGACAAATTGCAGGTATTGCACAGAGGCCAAGAACTGCTGCGGCGCAACATCAAAAGGGTAAGTCGATCATATAGATCGCCAAACTGAAGATCGCAAAAGCATTGCGGCGACACAGGCACAAGAGAAGCTCAAGGCCTGTGAGACGTCATGACACGAAGGCGACAATGGAGCTATGTCTCGCCGAAACTTCTAGTGCACAAGGCCGCTGGGCACTAGAACAAGCCCCTAAGTCAAACATGTCATCTGTCAGCTATATCAGGCTGCCTTCACTTGGGCAGCTGCAGATGCTTGGGGGATTGAGGAGATCCGATTCAAGGATCGTGATAGCTCCTGCAGCATCGTGGACTAGGATATGACGTGTACCTCGCATGGACGGCGACCTCTGATTGGCTAGGAAACACTGCAGGGACGCAAGAAAGAACGAAGTTGAGACGGGCCGAAGAATGGTGGGAATTTGGTCGCGGCGATGGTCAACTGTCATGGAGGGCAGAGAGATCGCGAGCTAATATACCGATTGACCATGCCTATCGTAGTAAGGCGTACAGATAGATCTAGATCTCTTGGCGATTGAGATCGTGAATGACAAGGAATGGGAATCGGCGCACCACGTGAGCTGATGCAAAACTGCCATGTGTCTCGCCAGATGACAGTGCAACTTGCCGGGAAAGATTGCAGCCGTTAAAAATGATGGGTGGCCAACAGCTCTGCGTCAGAGTCCAAGTGTTTCTGATGGGCTCATGTCTCTTCTGTCGAATCGAGTTTCACAGGTCTCACCGACTCGCGAAACGACGCTACTTTATTGGTTCGATCACTCCGTAACGCAGCTGGCAGCCGATCATCAGGCACCATGAAACCAGGGTCATCTAGTTCGTCTGGGGAAGCACGACATTGGAAGGGTGACTGTTAAGTAATTTCTAATTGTATTTGATCAAGTTACCCGGAACAATAGTCAGATATTGCATGTCTTGCTTCAAGATCTAGCGAGCGCTTCAGCAAACGGTACGGTGCACGCCGTCGCTCATAGGTCGCTGAGCATTGTGCTTATTCTTGTGCTCCAAGCCCTTGTTCGCGTGCGTCTTTTCTGTGCTCACTGATGGCTGGAAAGCTGCGAGGTCGGCCGCATCGGTCTTCATTAGCTGTTCCGTTACGCTGCAGATGTCGGTTATCAGGCGATCAATCATGTCCAAGGATAAGCTCTCGCGTACGACAACCCGCAGGATCTCGGTCTTGTCGACGATTGGTGGCAGCGGATAGTCTGCAGATGTCAGCCACAGCACGCCACAAAGGTTGTCGTCCCGTTTACTACTTACTTGGTATAATGTACTGCTTGGCACGAAGCAGATTTGAGACAGATTCTTGTTTTACGTGCGGGTAGTCTTTCTTGAACTCATCGGTGAGACTGAAGGCAACGACAGGCAAACCGGCGTTGTAATCCGCACTCGTTTCACCCGCGTCGTACTGCACCTTGCCCTGCACGAACTTTGTGTCACCCTTCTTTCGATGTATGTCGCTGACACATCGGTACCAGCCTGTATGCTCGAGAGCTCGGCTCAACAAACGTGCATTGGCCAATGCGTTCTCCATGATGCTGCGATAACCCTCGAACCCAAGGTGAATGAGGTTGTAGTATTGGGCGATGATCTGGGCGCCAGGGCGCGAGAAATTGAGAGTATATGACTCTTCCGTACCACCGAGGTAGTGAAGCTCAAAGATAAGATGCTTTGGCAGGTAGCTCTCATCGCGCCAGATGATCCAACCTACACCGGCATACACGAGGCCAAATTTGTGGCCGCTGGTATTGATGGACTTGACACGAGGCAGCTCGAAGTTCCACTTTTGGCCACCTTTCGCGTGAGTGAACGGGGCGATGAATCCTCCTGACGCTGCATCTACGTGGATCGGAATCGAGTGTCCTGTCTTCTTCTCGAAATCATCCAGGATATTCGAGATTTCCTCTACCGGCTCATAATGACCAGTATATGTGGATCCAAGAATCACAAATACTCCAATGGTATTCTCGTCGATGTTCTCTTTGACGAGTTTGGGATCAAGGCGATAAGAAGAGTCTTCGGAGACGGGCAGGATGCGAGCTTCCACCTCGAAGTATCGAGCAAACTTCTCAAGCGCAACCTGTGCATTTGCGCCCATGATGATGTTCGGCTTCGATGTGTCCTTGCTCTCGGCCATCCGCTTCTCCTGCCAGCGTCTCTTCATAGCAAGTCCTCCAAGATGGATCGCCTCGCTGGATCCTGTGGTCGCCGATCCGATGGCTTTCTCACCCTTTTGCGCACCCCACATGTTCGCGATAATTGAGACGCAACGGGCATGCATATCCATCATTGCCGGATACTCATCCGCATCTGACATGTTCTTGGACAAATTCTCAATCATGAGCTGCTCTGCCTCCTTCTCCATGTATGTACCCACGAACGAGGCCAAATTCAAGCTCGGTCGCCCATCAAGATCGAGCTCGTCTTTAAGCAGCTGATGCACGACATCTGCCGGAGCACCATCGTGAGGTATCCTGAACTTTGACAACTCTGTGCCTGCAGAGTAGCGGCTTGAGTAGGGCGTGATGTGCGAAATGGTCTGGTTGCGACGTCCGGCTTTGTGCAGCGGGTGGTCGTGAAGAGTCTTGACGAGCTCGTCTGGGTCGACGTGTCTTGCGAGTCCTGCCATTTTGCTGGTCTACGTGAGGAGAAAGTCGTGGAATCAGTGTTCAAAGGTGGAGTCTGTGTGAGACAGAAAAGTGCGCACTTGATTTGAGGCTCGAATGAGGTACCACTTGTACTATAAGGTGCGCGATTAATGTGGAATGACGCGTTCTTACGTCTCTTTCACGCGCCGACGCAAACGAACTGTGGAATGCCCACTGAAAAAAGCTTGACAAATGCTTGGAAAAGCTTGTTTGCCAGGGTGTAGACGGGTTCGTTGCTGGCCAACAGATGGGCAGCTACTGCAGGACCACTGTCCAGGCCCTGCACAAATGCCACGGATGCAGCTGCGTTGCGCAGTGAGTGGTGTCGCGAAACCCCACATTGTATTGATTCGGGAAGTACGGCGCAGTATGACGGCGTACCCAAAATTCTCGTTTGCGGGTTTTAGGAAAACAATGACGACAGGCGTCCAGCAGTATTCGCTTAGTCTGCAGGTTGAGTGTGGGGAAGCATGTGTCAGCTCCCGGGCTGCCCACGCGTACACGTGACCCATGCTCCACATGAATCCAAGTTTCGACAAAGACATTCAAACATCCCTCAGCTCAAAAGCTAAGCTCATTGGGATGGCAGTTGTTCTAACTTGTGAAGGTGTGTTAGCAGACCTCAAGTTGCTCATGTGTTCGCTACTCGGATCCAGAGTATCTTCCGTTGCAGGGTTGCGTCATCACTCCCCGCGACTCGCGAATCTGACAAGAACACCGCGCGTCCTCTTGGGAGCCTGTACGCGGCTTTGTTAGAGAGTTAAGAGGTACTGTGCTGCTTGTATTGCAGATTCCCACTTGTTCTCGGACAGCCCTACTCAATTCCCTGGTCTTTACTGTCGTGTTCACAGAGATTATTGTGCTTTGCTTTCTTCGTCCGCCGTGTTGTCCGCGTATTCAAGAGTGACGTGATCAAGGCACCCGCGCCAACACCACCGCCACCCAATCGTGTTGTAATCGACTCGTCTTACCATCTAGCCGCTGGAATTTACTCTTAACCTTTGCCTTCCTCCCTTGTTGAGCTGATTTTGCAATTGATCATCTTTCAACATGCGTTTCTCACGCATTGTACCACTCCTGCCGCTGGCGAGCGCCCTAGTCATCACCGACACAGAGGTGTTCCAGAACATCGAAAAGTCCGGAAAGTCAATCATCGACAACGCTCAGAGCGTCCTCAATGATGCATTTGGCAAGGCCAATGATGCATACGGCAAAGTGAAAGACGAGGCCAAGGTCATCTACAGCAAGGTCCACGATGCGGGTTGCGATGTCGATGCATGGCTACAGGGTTCATCCTTTAACGACAACGACGTGGAGTTCGAAGAGGATCCCAATCATCCTCATCACCCGCCACCGCACGATGGGCCTCCACACCACGGACGACCTCCGAAGCATGGCCCTCCTCATCATGGCAAGCCACACCACCCGCCCCATGATCAGAAGCCCAATCAGACCGTGTATGAGGTAAAGAACTGTCACCTACATCACTCAAGCCATCGTACTGACACATAGCACAGCTCATCAGCAAGAGCAAGTATACCACAAAACTTGCAAAGTTTATTGACGAGTATGACGACCTTGTCAAGATCTTGAACGGCACCAAGGCCAACTACACGGTCTTCGCCCCCACCGACGAAGCCTTTGAGAAGATCCCAGAGCATGGCCGGAAGCCTTCAAAGGAAGTGCTCAAGAAGATTCTTTTGTACCATGTCAGCGACGACTTCTACCCAGCCGGCCGAGTCCTCCATAGCTACACCATTCCTACCCTTTACGAGCCCGAGAAGCTCCTCGGACACAAGCAGCGTCTTACTGTTCGTGTCACGCTGAAGGGTCCTGCGATCAACTTCTACGCCAAGCTTGTTGCCGTCAACATCTTTGCCACCAACGGTGTCATCCATGGCATCGACTCGATCCTTGTCCCACCGCCCAACGTTGCTCAAATCATTGATCTCCTGCCCGGCGAGTTCAGCACTCTCGAGCTCGGTCTCGGCAAGACTGGTCTCTTCGACAAGATCAACAGCACCGAATACCCGCATGAGGGCGGAACTTTCTTCGCTCCATCGAATTTTGCATTCCAGAAGCTCGGCCCACGCATTAATGCGTTCTTGTTTAGTAAGTACGGCGAGAAGTACCTCAAGGCTCTGCTTGAGTACCACATTGTTGTCAACCAGACCCTCTACTCTGATGCCTTCTACGACGCCACCAGCGATGAGAGTGAGGACATCACTGCGCGTCCGCCTTACTACCACTACGACTTGCCTACTACACTGAAGGGTAAGTACCTTGCTGTCGACGTTGCTCGCTACGGACCATTTGTCACCATCCGCATCAATGGCTTCTCAAGAGTCACGGTCCATGACGGTGTTGCCAGCGATGGTGTCATTCAGGTTGTGTCGGATGTCTTGATCCCACCGAAGAACGCTGCTAGCGGTGAGCAGGCTTTCTGGAAGGGTGAGGAGATGACCGTTGAAGATCTCAAGGAGCGTCTTCAGCCATTCGTCGATGAGAACATCGAGTTGTAGGAGGCAAAAGAGGAGCAGGTCTGCCTGAGGCACATATCGGCGGTACGAAGTTGTATAGTCTGAGGAGAGGGGCCACTACTATCAAGAGGCATTGTACGATCTTTGTGACTTAATTGCAGACAATACTTTAAATAGTGAGGCCAGCACCTCGAAATCTCATTCATGTCCCACATGCACTACAAGTTGACTCGCAAGTCATTGATCATTATCCAACACACGGTCATGGACTTGTGGAGGTTTGTACCACCAATTCCCACTCGTTCCTCGTCGTGTGTTCCCTACTAGCCCCAAAAGTTCGTCCTGACTGCGACTAGTCGTGTCTTGCGTGCCTGCTCAGTCCAACAAACTACCCATTCAACAATGAGCATTTGGCTCGTCCCTGGCTCGTGTCAAACCTTGGAATGCTGCACTTCCGGCACCTCTGCAGCTATAGAGCCAACTTTCGACGTGCGTACTGAAGCTTGGCATGCAGAACCAAGGTCCATAGTTGCTTCGATGTCCAAGCTGACTGGCCCATGCCAGCAGATCCCGCAAGAACTCGCAACTACTTTGCGCAAGTACCGACGACGCCACAATGCTAGAAGACGCCCAGGTCATGGACCGTGGCCATGAGGTGAAGCCCCGTGGCCATGAGGTGAAGCCCCGTGGCCATGAGGTGAAGCCCCGTGGCCATGAGGTGAAGCCCCGTGACAACACGTATGCCCGCAGAAACTCAAGTGGTCGGCATGTCGCGTTTCTGATCCTGGAAAGCCCCTGGAAGCTCCAATGACCTTTCACAAAGCCTAATAGTGCTTGTTTATGTAGTCGATCATCTTGTTGCGCTGCGAAGGTGTGCTCAGACGAGCCGGAAACGATGCGTTTCCTTTTTCCCTCTCCGGATGAGTTCAGCAACTTCCCCGTTCATGAAGCCGTGCACATATGCCTCCCCAATGACCTGCCATGCCTCTCTATCTCCTGTCCGCCGTAGAATAAGAGGTATACTGCATCCATACAGAATTGCAACAAGGTCACCCTCTCGCGCACGGCACGGCGCCACGCCGACATAGCCTCCATCAGTAACCAAAAGTCGTCTTGCTTTCTTCCGAACGGTATCATGAAAGCGTGAGAGATATGTATGCGGCGCATCAGAGTCAACGTTGTTCTTCTGGCGGATAGGATAAGAAGGCGGGCGATCTAGTGGAGGCGGCGTTGCTGGAAATTCCATGGGTACACTTCGGACTAGATCTTCCAGGGTTTGGTCGCCGAATTTGAGATGGCGGTTGATTTCGAACCAGGTTGCGAAGCTCCAGTCCACGGGCTCTCCAGCTACACAGGCGTGGCATAAGTACCTGAAGTCGGTGACGTATCCCTGCGGTGCTTGGAAGCAGAGGTACTTCTCTTTTCGATCAAGCACGAGTGAGCGGGCGATGGCTTCTAGCCAGTCCATGGCTAACATGGAGGCTCTCGGAGATCTCTTCTGTTGCGTTGCGGACTGTAAGACTGTATGACATTCCTCGGCACAGGAGAAACTGTGGCATCTCAGCTCCCGGCTATCTAGCCCACCCAAACCATGTATAGTGTCTAGAATGATTCCGTTGCACCACAGTTCTTTGAGGTTATCCGCGAAGCTCACATCGGCTTTTCTTCTGAGCTGTGATCCGGGTGCATCATAAACAACCGTCCATTTCATTGAATGTAAAGGTCGGAAGTTCCCGATATGCTCATTCGCGCTTTGCGACGCCATTAATGGCACTGGTGAAGCAAAGTCGATGGTCGCGCGCCAATCTGGAGCCCACCATGGCACGGCGTCTTCCGCTCCGGGATCGATAGGCCCCGAATACCTGCTAAAGAGATGGACGTAGCAGATGATATCAAGACTGTGGTACTCGTTCCAGAACGAGCGCACGAGCTTGGCGAATTGAGTCCCGGTAGAAGTACCGTACTCAGGCGCGCCGATTAGCTTGCGGTCTCTAGGCGTGATTAGACCCAGGACTGAGAAGATCCGATCTCTACTGTCCGTCGCCATGTGATTCCCAAGATAGGCCATTATGGCTACAAGGCTAATTCCAGGTGTTCCAGCTTTAGTGTGAAGCTGGTGTATTCTCCTGCGATTGAAAGCTCCATCGAACGCGACGCGCGGTACGAGTTCGTGCTCAAAGTCGTTACTGATCGTGCTGCATAGAAAGATACTGTATATAGCACTCTTGAACTTGCCCCGAGATATGCTTTGCATGCCACAGTACAGCTTGGCTTCCTTTGGCAGCACGAATTCTTGTAACGTCCAGACTCTGGTCCACCAAGGTCGAAAAAGAAGATTACTGACTGCGGCACAGCGAGCCACAAACTCTGGGTCCTCGAGGCTGCGTCTCATGGCATGGTCGTCACCAGTGAAGGCGACTTGGAGGCCTGCGAGCGAGTGGAGAAATGAGATTGCGCCTGTACAGTCGTTGCTAGGCTCTTCTTCCTCGCCCAGCCAGATAATAGCTCTTTTTGCTCTTTTGTATATGTCTGCCATCACGCGCACTTGCTCTTCTCGCTCCCTCCCGTCCACGAGATTGATGCATAAGCTATCAATCCACCACCAGTCTCGGTCGTGGAAGTCACCATGCTGTGTGACCATATGAAGGAATGGCACCAAGCTTGGTAATACAGGTAAGGGTCCGGTGTTCAGATGGATAGTCGTTCCAGATTCTCGCTGCTCGCCCCATACGTAGCTCGCTGTGTAGAAATGTGGCGCGCTCGCTAAGCGGAAGGTCTGCAGCTTGCCGACGAAGACGCCCTCTTCTGGCTGCGAGAAGCGCAGCAGCCGAATCGAGATGCCATCTATGGAGTCCGTATAGACCGAATCCACTCGCTTGATTGGTGATTGTATTTCCATGAAGTGACAAGCAAAAAGTGTGAAGTTTCATGGATGAGTCGGCCATGTCGGAGTGGTGTCCGCATCGGACTTAGCGCAGGATTTAGCCGATGCAGCAAGTGAGCCCTCCCAAATTTCAACCACGCATTGCGCAAGAACCAACCATTGAAAAAAGCTCATTCCAATGGCAAAAAAAATGTTGTCAACGGTGGGATTCGAACCCACGCGGGTTGCCCCATGAGAATGCGCCTGTTAATCACAGGAAGATCTAGAATCTTGAGTCACACGCCATAACCTGATGAATGTTAGAAAGATGACAAGCACATAAATGAGGGATGATCCTACCACTCGGCCACATTGACGGATGTTGATGGCAAATTGGAAAGTCAACTAATATATATTGTTTGCAATCGTGGGCTGACGTGTTGGTGGGGTGGATTGGACTGAGGTCTGACTCGCGACATAGACCCCGCTTTATCAGAGTTTTATTGGACACGAAACAGTAACGTTCAGGGACTTCATTGGTATTGCTTCCCTCCGCCACAGGAACTCCTCTTTTAGAAAGTCTTACCGATGTTACTCAAAATCGAGCTGAGTGACGAGACAGTTTGCACGAGGCAGTGATGTTCCTCCTTTTCTCGCTTCATACCCCAGCTCCGCTCCTTGCCTTACATGAGTCAACCAACATATTCTCTTGGAGGGTCGAGGCGCTACGCACCTCAGCCAAACATCATCAACAAAAGAGCATTTTGAATAGCAGTCCACCATCGCCGCGCAGCAATTTTCACACTCTTCTGCTACTCATTTTCTTAACGCTTTCGAATTGATACGTTTCCGGTCATGTTCGGCTAACATTGACCACCGCGGTCGATTTCGTAGTACATGCACTCGAGCTCACAGCTGTGTAACATGGTTCTCTGACTTATTACCATATACTAGAGTGTTCCGCATCGTCCGCAACATCTCAAAGTTCACGATAATTCCCGCGAGTCTAACTTCGACTGCTTCAACACAGCTGTCTAGAACTTAACCGACTGACGACACTTTGGGACAAGCATTGCAACTCGCAGAGGCGCACGATGTCCACACAGTCGAGGCCAGCCACATGATGTCATTGGGGGGTTATTCTTTGCTTGGATCCGTCTTGCCGCACCCGAGTGCGGGACATACCTCGCATTAAATCCAACGGATACCTACCTCGATCTTCGGGGTCATCCTCAACCCATTGGCTACCACTGGAGTTGGGATCCCGGGCGATTGGTCCAACGAAATAAAGCATTTGGGTAAAAAGGAATCTAAAGAGTCGATCTCCCTGAACTCAAGAGGCGCGTTCTAATGGGGCAACCGGCTTACTCATTGCCATTCACTCAACCTCGGGATTGCCCACTTAGCCTATACACACAAGCACTCGTCCATAAACAAGATTAGTCACAATATCCACGCTAAATTCAGAAGCAAGGTGAGGAATAACAAGGTGATCTCGACTCGAGCTCGCCTTTTGAAGATGAAGGAATCGGCTGTCGGGCAGCATCACAGCCATCGAGTCTCACGGCATCTCAAAGCGACCATTGTTCTACGTTCGTAAAGCCAACGAAGATACACGAATTGTTATGAGTCGACATAAACAATATTCCTCCTTTCGCGAAATGGGCCAGATCAGGCTTATGTTGAAGGCACTGCAGGGCAATGGCTTTCCGGGTGCTTGATAGGATCGTTGAGGCGCACAGCCGCATGGCTTACGTCGATGAGCAGCATGGTCTGCCTTCAACGAGCATCATGGTCTGCCTTCAACGAGCATCATGGTAATCCTCTAATGAGCAGCATGGATCATGTATCGGCTGGAAATCGAGGCAATGACCTTGATCGCGTGCCACTGCAGCGTCAAATCTTGGTCCTGATCGCCAGAAAGTGTTTCTCGTAAGTCTACACCATGCTATATAGATGTAACGTTGAGATTCTACAGCGCAACTGCGAGTATAATCACGTTGTGCCATCCCGTCAGCCATCGACATTTGAATCAGCCTTTGTTGCGACCTGGAATGAGGTGGTGGTTACTCTGCATGTTCTTGCACAGCTGCAGCTCTTCCCACCATGCCATGAGCTCATCGATCGCGGGTAAGCTGGCTTGCGACTGGAAGCGCCCAAGTCGTTTTAAGATATCCCCTGATCTGCAGTCCTGCCACCAGAAGCCGCCGTTGCGAATGAGCAAAGCCTCAATAAGTGGTGGTTCGCGTGTGAGTTGAGTATCAGTAGAAGAAGATGTTCTAGGTGTATAAACGATGAAGTGATGTCGAAGAACCAGATCGAAAGCTGTCTTGAGTTGCAGAAACGACTTCATCGAGGTAGTATTGCAGGTGGATCTGTCTGGCCCAATGCTCACCATTACCGGCCTATCTGGCGCTGCTCGGAGGTCCCGAACGATCTTCATCGTGAGACCGTGTGCACGATACTTGACAGAGCGCTTGCTATCATCCTCCGTGGAGACGATCAAGTCGCTGATGGCTCCCGAAATCGGAGTACATATGGTTTAACCCAGGTCACGACATGAAGTACTGCTCGACAATCATCCGAAAAGATCCGTCGACAGTCCGCCAGTCGAGCCTGACCCTGGGTGAACAGGCCGTCTGTAAGGGCATCGAAGCTAGAGTGCTGGTCTCTTGGTATGACATGAAAGAACAACGTACGACCACTATGATGAATGTGTGCTTGGTGGTCGATGGTTCAGTGGAAAGTTCAGTTCGACACGCTCTCGAGACTTTGTCACCAGAAAGCATTTTATGGCTGGAAACTCATCCTGACTATCCTCGGTGCATTTTGTACTTGGCGTAGCGAAAGCCTGAAATCTAGTGAAGCTAGACACACTGCAGGTTCGCCGCTGTTTTAGAGTATACGCGACTGCAAACATTCATCACAAGTGTGGCCAATGATCAATGCGCTCAAATCGGCCAATCGATTGTTGAGCTGATCTGATAGCTTCAGTATAGCCTGTATAACTTCAGTGTATGTGATATATGGACCATCCGATGCAACAAATGCAGAGGCTATTGGAGGGGAGGGTATGAATTGCTCTGGGTCCAGAATCTCTTGGACTCAGCAGTAGAGGATGATCAAAAGGCTACGCGTGTTTGATCCAGTTAAATTCAAACAATCGTGTTAGTGTAGCGTGGAGGTATACAGTCGTTTTTTAGAGCTTGAAAGCATTTCCGATGACGTTGGCAAAAGAACCTCAGGTTTTCATGAACCTTACGAGACATACAGGAAAAGGGGCTAGATCCTCCAGCATGGCAGAAGCTTCAGCTCTTCGTCTTCGTAGTCTCTTTGAGACTGGGACGTCGGGTACGCCGCCGCTGTTGAATGTCATGCGGAGTCGAAATGAGGCGAAGAGTTTCCACCAGACATGACGAGACCAAGCGACTCAATGATAGTTTGATACCGCTCGAAGGTCTTGCTCTTCTTGACAGTGAGAGTGCATTTGGAGTTGTTGCGGTTGAGCTTGTGCAGCATCTTGATGAGGCGGTGTGACTTCAGGATCCTGCTGTTAGGGTCTGTAGTGTTTCTGCTAAGCCCAAAGAATTGGACAGAGTCTTTACCGCGCGCGGAAGCAACCAGCGACCGAGCATCACCCCAGAAGTGGCAGGTAGCAGCTGCGTTGTCGATCGTGACAGAGCTACGATCTTTGCCCATGAACGAGTCAACGGTTTAGACTTCTACCTTGGCCAGGCGTGATGCAAGCTGAGAATCTCCACGTGCTAGTGCGAGCCTGACAGCGTCATTCGCAGACGCTCGAGGATCAACTTCTGCTGATTATATGGAGTGATAATAACGTGGTTCTTGCCTTCCATAAATGCCATTCACTCAAATGCATCTTGCATGACATCAATAACAGTCTCGAGGCAGTACGTGGACCTCGAAGTGGCCCGGATATGGTCCGCGTTGATACCGCTGATGAAATTGAGAGTGTTGTTCACGCCTCAGATCTTCTTGGTGTAAGAAGCGTACTGCTTGGCAAGATCCTCGTCAAAGTTCCCAGGCCCTTCTCGCATGTCTGGCCTCTCATTGGCAACCGCGCAGAGTTGGAGCAGTGTGGGGTTCCCGAAACGTGAAGTGTAGTCGAACATTCGAACGCCTGCACTGGCGGCCTAGAAGTGGAACAGTGGTGAGAGCTTGGTCTGAGTGTAGAAGGGGTTGTCGAACCGATCACCGAGAACCATCGGAGTTAGTTGTTTGTAAGAACCAATGGAGAATCGAAGCAGTACGTTCCAGTAGTGAGAGTAGAAGCCCCTGGTCTCCACGTCGTTTGCTCTGAAAGCTTCTTCAATAGCGACAAAGTGTGTCTGGCAAATAATGTTGAAGGACGACTCCTTGGCGACAGAGGCCGTGTAATAGGTCAAGATAGCCTTCTCGATGACGGGCCGGATACTAGTCCTTGCGGCTGGTTCCACGGCCGTGAATGCATCCTGGCTATCTCCAACGTGTTTTGTACTTGACATGGCAATTTCCTAAACTACAGTGAGATTAGACACGATGCAGGCTCGCCCGCATATCAGACCAGGCTTTGATAGCAGCCCCGTCAACGTCACTGCCGTGGCTGTACGCGACGGCGAACAGTCGGTACAAGTTGTAATCGGCGACGTGCGTGTATCAGCTCATCGATGAATCAGTCGATTTAGGCGCTATCATATAGCCCGCCTAATCTCAGTATTTATGATCGTCATGCCGAGGTTCGAAGGAAGGCGGCGAAGTGCTCTAGGATTTTTCCACTGCTTCACCGTCCACAAATTGGAAGACTTATCTCTAGGATCTTTGGCCTGCCATACACTCAAATGGTACTGAGCTCGAGCTCGAGCTGCACATCACTACGATGATGTCCGCCGTACTTGTCTCGGCCGATTTTGTGAGGATCAATCGGCGGCTAGTTGATCGGACGGCGGCGCCAGAGCTCTTGCAGTCTTCTACATGGTAGGCTATGACGTATAGATCTGTGTGGTATTGGTCGCGGCCTTTAGAGCACTGATCTGGCCCTATTTTGTCATCGACGTGGCTTCTTAAGTTGTTCGCCACTCCTTTGGCATCTTTGCAATCTAAATTGCAGTTGTTGTACGAATTCCAAAGACAAAGTATATCGTGGCGAGCTGGGGCAGTGCAGCTTATCTTCCCTTTCAGCTTTGCATGTGTATCCGCGGCCTGATATCTTGCGAAAGCTGCCCGCGGCTCTTAAGGCATGGGATCTTCAAGGTGCCGTCCTGTAGGGGCGAGAGGTCGAAGGGAGTCACGATGGCATCTTTGTGAGTGCTGCGCACATGACTGCAGAGCTGCATGAACGATTCAAACTGTCCAGTGCGGTCGCTACATACCTGACCTGCGACCTTCACTGGACATTCATACGAGAACAGGGTCCTGGATGGTTGTATGATTGCGCCAGCGTTGTCCTCTGGAGCCGCAGGATCTACATGAAGCAATAAAAGGGCTGCAATAGTTGAATTGGCTGGACTGGCTGGACTGGCTGCAAGGGTTGGGCCTCCGGGTCCGACGGGGACGGCAACAGTGGCGTGAAGTAAGGGGATTACACGAATTGCAGGTCTCGGGTGTTTCATCATCTGTTTCTCTGGTGTGCTCGAAGCGTGGATGCACTTAATATTTCCTTCTGCTTGAAGAAGGACATCAAGTTCATGTTATCGCCGGTGTCAAGCTTCTTCGGCGCCATTTTGGCACTCTTTAAGAAACATTCGAGTCGGCTTCTACTGCCTGTAGGACTTGATCGAGTAAGGGTGGCATTGTGTGCCGCAGCGCGCTTGTCCAGGGCAAAGGAAAGTACGTGAAGATCGAGATGAGACAGTGGAAATCGGGGAATGACCGATCGTTGCCGCCGTTGAACTTGGAGCCGCTAGGCGTTGACAGCGCGTGGAAAGGGTTGTCGGTAGTCGATGCGTAAAGGTGTGTCGCACCTGGCATTAGGATTAGCAACCGACGGTGAGAGTGTAGTGGGGAGGTCGTATCGCGTTGCGCGATAATCTGCATACGCGAGATGAGCAGTTGCGTGCAGATCACTGCAGGATTATTGACAACATGTACGACACGGATTGGCTTTGGGCAAGGACGTTCATTCAGGTTAAAATCGCACAAGGTATGAGTCGCATGATCCTGGTCCAAAGACATGTAGAGTAACAGGGATATAGAGCTCCAGTACTGCCTACGTCATCGGCCGTGCGGCGCGTATGACTTTTATGGAGAAGCGAGGTCATGATAGCGGTAAGCCTGTCTCGCCATAATCTCATGCTTTCATTGACATTGCCTGCACATGTCCACATGCTTACTGGTCAGAAAAATTAACTTCTCTTCTCCAGGTCAGTTTCGGGTCTGAAACAAACATACATCGCAGACGAGTTTGTCCCCATCAGCACCCACGAGGATTGTAGACAGCAAGTCCTCTTCGCAATCAGCTACCAAAAGAAATTCGAAACCGTTTCGCTCGAATTGACCCGTATAACTGACTCGCTTATCAAGTACGTTATAGAACTATTAAGGTGCGTTTCTACTATGTGCGAGAGTAGAATTTCGTATAGCCTTAGTATAAAGTAGTAACTCGCCCGTAAGGTACGTTATACTTTTACGCAGTACTAAACTACTCCGCAAATAACAGAGTAATAACATGTCGCAGCGTGCGCAAAAAGTAGCTGTAGTTTACTAAAGGAGGATAATATCTAGACACAGGCACGAGCAGGTACAAAATATTTTTGAGCCATGCCTCTTAAGAATCGGAGAACGCTGTGAGAATATGCAAAACCCTATAATAGTGTACACGCTTCGAAGTGCCGGTGCGATGCTAGCCAAGACCGCACGATACACTGCATAACCTAGTGCGATCTATTTCGCTTTGTTCCACGTATAGTCCATACATGTTATTCCCCTATGCTACATCTTAACCCGATCCCTTCGAAAAGACTTGCCAAAGTCGTAGGAATCATGTATACCCCAATTCCCAAGCATCGTCAGACTACCTTATTCTGTTTTCCTTCGCCTCGCCCTATGCGGTTATCTCTTCCTGCTCGAGGGGCCTGTTATGAAGTACGGGCCGCTTACATAACGGTTATGAGACCGACGACACCGACAATAATCATAAGCTACAATTTAGTACGAGACTTAGTACACGCGAAGGCGATTATGGAGCATAGTGCAGATACCTCCAGGTCAAGTTTGTTGCCGGAGAGAGGCTTCGACTTGCACTAGCTAGTGAAGAGCATGACGAAGTTCTGGGCGAAAAGAGCGAAGTTCCGAGTACAATGGCGAAGTTTTTAGTGCAGATAGCGAAGTTCTGCGTGCAGAGAGCGAAGTTGCGTGTGCTAAAGGCGAACAGCAAGACATGCATAAAGTTGTCTATCGTCGGTAGAAGATATTGCAGGTCATCGAGTCGAGATATGAGATGTTCGAGGTCGTCCAAACTCGGTATCAGAAATCCTAGGTCGTTGAAGTTTGGTATCAGAGGTGACAAGGCCGGGTCGTCGATCGTAGAAAGCCTGGTGGTCGGATTGTCTTGTTCGTGGCTCCCATTTTCCAAGGCGTAAATATGAATTGTAAGGTAAGACTGGTGAGAAGGACGTCTGAAGGAAGAGTGATGTCTATTCTCTTGCTTTGGTGTTCTTTGCTGCCAGAGCCGCTTCAGTGGTTCATAGGACCAACTTTGGGACTAGCCGGTCTCGGTACCCGCTTCCTGAAGATCATGACCGCAAAACGTGGCTTTCATCCAAAACATCTGCACGTGCATACATTTGTACCAATGATTGGATTGGTTTCATTGGGCTGAAGCACCACCTTCACGTTGAGGCATCCAAACGAAATCCGCTTAGACGTGGGCTTCAATTAGAAGTGTTGGAGCGTTTGCGCGAGTGACTGCAGGCCTCGTCTTGCCATACCTCTTGATATTCTGCACCTATGAGACTCGGCCAAATTGAACGATGGTTCAGGCTAGGTCGTAAAGGCGTACATGCTCCAGTAAGAGCAGTCGCTGCGGGGCTAGCGATCCTTCACCTCCATAGACGCCCGAATGGCATCTTGTGTGCTCGGTTCTCCCTCCGTATCGTCCTTGCAATATTCACATACTGCTCGTTCGGAAGTGCTCTTTTCAGTAAGCCTCGCAGCTCATCTGACTCCACCTCGTCACCGCTACGCATTGAAATGGTAGCGAATCGTGCTATATCCTTTATAGTCGCAGCAAGAACATGAATGTCTATGAGTTCGAGGTGATGAGCTATTTGATTTTGGAGTTCAGCGTCCAGAGCCAGGCTCAGTCCAGTTGACAGAATCCTAATAATCATCTTTGGGCTCAAAAGTGACGTATGCAGTACCGGATGAATGCTTAGAAGCTGCTTTTTCTGAGCTCGGGTCAAGTTCTTTCCCATGGTGTGCAGCGCAGGCTGAGCATGAATCTCGAGATTGTTCAGTGCTGTGGCCTCGATGAAGCTCGTGTAGAACCAGCGGTCTAGAGGATGTTCTGCCAGTTGCATGGACCACCTGCAGCCCGTGTGTATCCATCGTCTTTTCAAGCTCATCTAGGTAGGGCCAAAGCTGTGAAGATAATGCCGACGTTTTTCTCATCGTTGCCTAATAAGCTCTTGCCGCACTGAAGAAATTGCGCACTGGCAACATGATGGATGGCGCGTCCACAGGCGAAACGGTGGCAATCGCCTTCAATTCCGCCAGTGTGGCCTTACATATGGCAAGAGGCGTGTCGAATCCGCTGTTCTACCATGTATTGAGTAAACGTTGTAGATCCAATGTCAAGAAGAAATCCTTGACGGTGCGGTGTAGAAAGTTGTAACCACGTGGGTTGGGTCACATGATATCCTATCGTAGCAGGCACTGCAGGGTGGGCAAGTGCACTTACCTCTGAGCTGAGAGCTCCTGTACACGAACATCACAACACGGCAACAGATAGCAATACAATCGTTGATCTGCAGCCTCCAACCGACACTGCTCACGCAGTTACAAAAGTCGACCTGAAATCTACGAAATCCGTCTGGAAAATGCTGCGTGACTTCGAGGAGGCCTTTGCAGCGCCCGTTGACCCGTCGCGCCACCTCTTCAACTTTGCATTCGATTTCTTCAAGAGGAAGTCCCTTGATCGGCATCGCCAGGGCAACATTAGGGTGGTCTTCCTCTTCATCCAAATACCAGTATGTTAATGGTGCAGGCGGTTCGGATGCTGCAAGTGCAACCTGAAACATATGAGCCGTTTATGTGCGATACGTCTGGTCCATGGAGAGGAACATGTGGCGGAAGAACTGGTCGAGGTCACTAGGAAAGTGTCGAAGTCGTGCGCGTAGCTGAGAAAGTCGGTCACGATTCCTCAGACCCTCAAGCAAAGAGCGCACCACCAGAAATACCCAAAGAAAGACACCGTTTGACTTTTCGACTATTTCCGTAGTAGTATCGTTCGCCGCAGTGCTGCTTGCTTGCAGCTTTTTGAACTCGGGATGCTTCTTAAGCTTATCTTTGACGTACAAACTGATATCGTGCTGATTGAAATCTTGCAGGTAGATCTTGTATTCGGAGTCCTGCCCGAATGCTTCTTCAAAAACGTTCCATGGTCTGGTTGCGATGCACATTTTTACATGAATTTTAGTAAGCGTGCGGATGGTATCGATGAGATTATCATGATCGCCTTCGTACTCGTCCAGTCCATCAACGAAGATGCAGACTTTACAGTCGACATCGAGAGCGCCAAGCTTCTCATAGGCATTCAGGAGTGCGTTTCGTGTCCAAGTGGTGGGGCCTTTGCTGGATACTGTTAGTTTAGTTGCGCTCGAATCCCAGACCCCCGGTAAGACTGGCCGAATTAGAGCGGGGAATTGTCTAAGTATAACATATAGGAGAGCTTGAAGCAAGCCCTCCTGTGACCGTTGCAATTCATTTCCATTGATCCAGAAGAAGTAACTGGCTGTGGCGACTTTATGTGACCCTGACCATTCTTGCATGAAGTTTGTGGTCTCGGGATTGTCGACCAAGAACTTCATGAGTGTACTCTTGCCGCTTCCTGGCTTACCGCTTATCCAGAAAATAGGCTCTGTTGATTGAAACCATGATTTGAACTTCGTGGAGAAGATCCATTTGAACGTAGCCGGATGAGCCATAGAAATCTTGGCGTGTCGAAAGTCCATCTGCTCGAACTTCAAAGTTTCCAGTACCGCCAAACAGGTGGCATAATATGCACCGGTGTCCTGGGAGTGGATCAATTTGCTGGCTAGCTGATAGCGATCGGTGACCGCATCAATTGCCATTGGAGCGACACACGTCTGCCGCGTCTTCTGATCCTGCAGCTCTACATATAGCTTCAGGATGGCGTCGCGTAACTCGATACGAAGTTGTGAAATGGATTCCGTCAGGTCGGCGCCGAGTGGATGACTTCTGTCTTCAAGCGCACTGATTGCTGCAAGCACCTCTGAATGACCAACGCTCATTCCTTCGTCCTCCGAGTCCTTGATACTGATAGCTGTTAGCTAGATATCTCCCGTAGTGTAGGGGTGCCTCCAAAGGCCGAAGTAAGCCATAACGTCCATGTTAGTTTATCGTTACTATGCACCCTCTACACGCCCACAAAAGAGTGTACAAGAGACATATTGCTGATAGTGACAAACGTACCTCATCATGACCTGAAGCTGGAGGATGAGCTGTAAGCGGTAGGAGTCGAGCCGTCTCTGCATTGCAGTGATCTGCGACTCTTTCCACACCGTGGCAATTGCCGCTCTGATAATTTTCCATTTTGATGCCGGACCTTTAACTTTGACACTTTCCAAAGCGGCAAGAATCTCAAACTGTCGCCGTTTCGCAGTCTTTCGCCAGTTGCCAGAGTGCTGTATCACTCTGTCTGGATTGTGTACCATTGCTCGCGCTTGCGTGAGCCGAAGTTAGATTCGTGCAGATCTCCCGGAATCTGCGCGTAGCTTGTTCAACGTCTACAGTGTCCTTGGTAGCGCCAGTATGTGAGTGATAGATCGAGGTTGCCCCGTCGAGCAGTTTGCAGGTGCAATCGATGAATTGGAGGATGTTGCCCGCGAGACTGACTGCTGCGAGCGCTTCAAGAACCATTCTGATAGCGTAGGAGCCTGAAGCATATCGTTAGGGCCGGGCAGGCCGATGATATACCTGGCACAGCGAGGCTGAGCGGATGCCTCCAACTGTGGTGGCTGAGTTCAGTAAGGTAACAACCAATCACAGCCAGGGCAAGGCGTTTTCCAATTGAATGCGTTGCGACGATACCACAATGCATCGTGCTTGCCCGTGTGTTGCCTTACAGACTGCAGCATTTGATAACAACATTTGATGATTGGGAATGGCAGCTCCAGGTCATGAAACACTCCGTGATGTTTTCTCAGCCATGCTGGACTGAACGACTGCCGTAGGCATTTTCCGAGTTTCCCTATCAACGACCGAGCCATGCGAGGCTGATGCAATTGTTGATAGGTGGGTGCTACGAGTGTGCTGCTGCCCTATATATTGCCTGGTGCAAGCTTGGCCGAGCTAAGCTCACACGTGGCTGCCAATTGTAACAATTCAGTGGCCCCATCACTAGATTAAGGAGATCTTTACAAATTGACATATTTGCACTGCTGGCACAAGATGTCTGTCCTGATGGGCAGAGGGCAGTAGCATATCATGTCCATGACATCACGAAACACATACGTGAGAGTGACGACCTACGCGAACCAGAGCTGCATTGCTGATGTCGATCGATATGATACATGTACTCCAGTAACCATTGCCAGACTCTGATCCCACCTTGCCGCGTCCAAAGAAATCATCATATGCTAAACTCTATCTGAGGAAGCTGTCTATTGGTCGAGCCTGTGAGGGAAGATGCCGGCCTCTGAAGAGTCGTCAGTGCCCGCCTGAAGTCGATCGATATGAGATGTCAGGGCCACTCACCACGCTGCTCGTCCCATCGGGTGGTCCAGCCGCTGGGGCAGAGAGATCGGTAGGCCAAGAGGAACTGTGTGGGTCAGTATCTCCATATACTGCTCCTTGTCCTGGCCATCGCATACCTGGCGGCAGGGCGCAAACTCCTCGCCCTTGGCGATGATGCACTTGTGGTAGTCGACGTAGTTCTGCCAGCAGTGCTTGGTCTGGTTCTGGTTGGGGAAGCGAGCGTCGAAGCCTAGAGTGCGCCGGAGCTCGTCAGTATACCGTGTCGCATATCGCAAGGCTGGAAGTTGGATTTTCGAGGCGATGCGGGAAGCTCGGAAAGCTCTAGGGTGGCGTACCAGCTGTGGCATGAGAGATTAGCTTGTGGTCTCCAGACATATTGGGGGCGCAGGAAAGACTCACCAGTGACGAACTTGAAGGGCTTGGTTACAAGCTCGTCTCCGTTCTCGTTGTCAGACATGATTGCGCGTGTGTGTCGTGTGCTGCGGGTGTTGGCGTGGCGGCAATGGCTGGTAGACAGAGGATCGTGACGAAGTGAAGTTGGAGATCTTGGGATGGTCTGATGCGGGCGCATTGTCCACCACGGCTTTTCCCGGACCGACCTCAAGCAGCAACTCGAGCTCCCCAACGTTCCAGTGACGAAACGCCAATTACCGCGACGCTCGACACTCTCCACTCACCAATTCCACGGAAAACCGACCGCCACGATGTTCAAGGCTACGAGGGTTCTGGCTATGCAGCCCACTCGCATGATGATGATGCGCCCAACCCAGCAAATGTTCATGAGGGCGAGCCCCCAGCTGTTCATGAGGCAGACACTCCAATTGCGCAGTCCCACACCGGTACGACTCCCTTGATCCTGGTGGCATTGTAACAGTAGCTAACTTTGCGCAGAAGGAGGAGCACGGCGGTAGGCCAATTGTCTGATTGAGAGGTAAAAGGATAAGCAATGACAACGTACAGCCCATACCGTATCTCAGCGCATTCGCCAGCTCAAGAACATCCCAACTGAGATTTGGCCATTGAGTACGTTACAAAAGCGTCACTTGAATAGACATCAGCTAACTTTTGCCTGCAGTCGTCGTTCTCGGGTAAGTCCCTCGCTTCGCGATTTGTGCGGTTGGAAGGTGGTCTGATCATTCGCAGCGTCGCCGTCGTCATGGCCTTCGTCTCGCTCATCCGCAAGCTCTTTGTCGACAAAACTCTCCGCCTTAACAGGCAAGGCAAGCACGAATAAGCGCATCAACTGGATAAGATACTGGGTGGCAACTGCGAAACGCCCGAGGGGCACTATGTATAAAATGTAGTTTGGGGATTGGGCAGGCAAAGCTCAGAATCAAATTCACGTTTCCTTTGTGCTGAGCGGAATTTGTTGTTTCGCGCTTTGGGGTTGATCAAGTGAGATGCCGTGAGATTGGCAAGTACAGACCCAACATCTAGTATTTCCATGGCCAGATACTCATGACGTCCGATACGAGAGACGATGCGTGAAAAAGGTATGCTCATTTTGAATCAGGAGAGCCACTCTGTATGATGGCATTTGGTATCTCGCCCACCAGTGCGCCTGAACTCCTCATTTTGCCCTGCATCTTGAATTCGCGAACCTGTGAACGCCACCAATCTCCAAGGCGACATTCTATGCCATTTTAGGACCTGCTTCATCGAGACCTTCCAAGCCTTGCATGGGATCCATTGGCCGATTCGACTCTTCTTGTATTTGTTCTGTGGCTTGACGGTCCTCCTCGCTCACAGCATGCTTCGCAAGCCATCCTTCCTTCAAAAAATCAGCATAATGAAATAAGTGCTACACAGCGTTAACACATACCTGCTCCCAGATGGCAGTTTTGCTGCCAAGACCTTCGTTTGCATCTTTCTGCGGCTTCGCAGCCGCTACCTTGATGACCTGGCCGTACAGCTCGCTTCGATCCATGTTGTCGATGGCATCAAGGGCGTCTGATGCTGTCTCAAATTCAACATATCCAAAACCTCGATGCTCTTCTTTAGCGCCTGGCAGATCTGGCTTCGGTAGGTTGACCTCAACGATATCGCCAAATGGCAGGAAGGCGTGGTAGAGTGTTTGTTGCGTTACTGCGGGGTCCAATCCTCCGACAAAGACTGTCGCCTTCAGCCGTGATGCGTCCGAGAGATTCGACATGATTGTCGATATGATGTTTTGCGAGTACTGTATCAGGCGTCAGTCGTTGCCCAGGTGGGAGAGAATTCGATATCACGTGTCAGGAGTAACAGGCGAGACCAGGATCATGCTAGCGGGCCCACCACGCCTTGGCATGATGTTTAGGAAGGACAGGTGGATGCTCTGGAGAAGTAAGTCGCTGCCTTGCCTCCACACACATTGCGGACGACGTTGCTTCCACGTACACTTCCGACCTACACCTTTCAAGTTCTATCATAACGACACCACATTTTGATCGCCCCGATACCGATCGCTATCCAGACGCCTCGGTGCGACCGCCGCCCACCATGGTCCGCTTACGAGAAATCCCCAGGACCGCCACGTTCGCATGGTCGCCGGGCTCGAAACAGCCATTGATCGCCACAGGAACAAAAGCTGGAGCTGTAGACGCCGACTTCTCCAACGACACGCAATTAGAGCTCTGGGAGCTCAAGCTGGACGATGCGGAGCAGGGAGTCGAGCTACAGCCGGTCGCTACAGTCAATGTCGAGTCTAGGTACAGCTTGAACACCCCGAGGTAGCTGGTGGTTTACTAACAATAGCCCAGGTTCAATGACATTGCTTGGAGTCAGCCCAGCGAGCAGCATCCGCGGGGTATTGTAGCGGGAGCACTCGATAGTGGCGCGCTGATAATATGGGACGCGGAGAAGCTGCGGACGGGCGCCAGGTCTGATTGCATACGACAACACGTCCCAGACTGAAGTACTGACTTCAGGCAGCGACGCTCAAATACAGCAGATCGACAAACATACTGGTCCTATTCAAGCACTGCAGTTTAATCCATTCCGACCCAACATCCTCGCCTCCGCCGGGGCCAAGGGAGAGCTCTTCATCCACGATCTCGACGACGAGTCCAAGTCTTTCAGGTTGGGCAAGGCTGGCGCAAATCCTGACGAGTACACTACGCTTGACTGGAACAAGAAGGTGGCGCATATTTTGGCGACAGGAAGCAGCGGTGGATTCGTGACAGTGTGGGACGTCAAGGGCAAGAAGGAGAACCTGACATTGAATCACTTTGGCAGGAAGACAGTCAGCGCAATCTCGTGGGATCCGGATGTCCCGACCCGGCTGGTCACCGCAATCCCGACCGATCAAAACCCGCTGGTGTTGGTATGGGATCTGCGCAACACCAATGCGCCCGAGAAGACACTACAAGCACATGACCAGGGCGTACTTTCGCTTTCGTGGTGTCCTCAAGACAGCGACATATTACTGTCGTGCGGCAAAGACAATCGGACAATCGCCTGGAATCCACATAATGGAGAGCAACTCGGCGAGTTCCCGGTGGTGACCAATTGGACCTTCCAGACTCGATTCAATCCTTCGAACCCCAATCTCCTCGCGACCGCATCGTTCGACGGCAAGATCGCTATACAAACTCTTCAAAACACTGGGGTCGCGGCTGACCAAAGCAAATCTGCAAAACTAGCGCCAGAGGGCGAAGACTTCTTCGCTCAGACACATGCAGAACCCCAGGGCGCATCTTTCTCTCTTAAGACGGCCCCAAAATGGCTGAAGCGAAGGGCTGGTGTGGCTTTTGGCTTTGGAGGAAAGCTGGTGCGATTCGGCATCTACGACTCCAAATCGAAGGTCACAATTTCCACCTTTGCAGTAGACTCTGAGATCAGCCAGGCCAGTGAGGAGTTTGACAAAGCTCTAGAGAAGGACGATCTCACTTCATTCTGCGAGTCCAAGGTTGCCAAGGCAGCTACGGACGAGGAGAAGGCCGACTGGACGGTCATTGAGACTTTGACCTCGGACAGTCCACGTACAAAGCTGGTCGAATACCTTGGGTTTGCAGACACGCAAGAGGAGCAGCCGATCGAGGCAAACAAGGACACTGAGACCAATGGTGACGCAGACGAAGGTGCATCTTTCTTCGACAACGCCACCGACGAGGGTAATTTCCTCTCAGATCTAGCAGCCTCAAAGGGCGCAAAGACGAACAACCCATTCAAGGTCTACACCGGAGCAGAGTCAGAAGCAGACACCAAAATCACACGCGCTCTCATGCTAGGGAACTTCAATGCAGCGTTGGACGTATGCTTGAAGGAGAATCGCCTATCGGACGCTTTCATGATTGCTATCTGTGGAGGCGAGAAGTGTGTGGCAAAGGCGCAGGCCGCCTACTTCAAAAGGCAGTCAGATGCACCGAACTACCTCAGACTACTCGCGTCTGTTGTTGGAAAGAACCTATGGGATTTCGTCTATAACGCCGAACTCAAGGACTGGAAAGAAGTGATGGCGACTATATGTACCTTTGCGGATGCATCTGAGTTTCCAGATCTTTGCGAAGCTCTTGGAGATCGCCTAGAAGAAGCATTTGCAGAGGGCTCAGGATTAGCCCGCAAGGACGCATCTTTTTGCTACCTGGCAGGTTCCAAGCTGGAGAAGGTTGTCGTCAACTGGGCTCAGGAGCTCCAGGAGAACGAGAAGGCTGGACTGGAACAGACCGAAGCAGACAACAGCTTTTCAGTGCACGCCCGTTCATTGCAGGACTTCATCGAGAAAGTCACAGTCTTCCGCAAGGTCACGCAATTCAAGGATACCGAGCAACAGAAGGACGCCGACTGGAAACTCGAGCCACTTTACGCAAAGTATGTGGAGTATGCCGACATCGCATCCTCTCACGGTCAACTCGCTATCGCCGAGAAGTATCTCAATCTTTTGCCTCAGCAGTATCCCGCTGCCGAGGTGGCTAGAAACCGTGTAAAGCAAGCAACGCAGAAGACTGCACCAAAAGCGACTACAACCCAAAGACAAGCTGCACCTGCTGCTGGCCAGCGTCCAACGCGTGTGGTCCCTCAATATGATGCCGTTCCAACTCAACAACCGGCACAGCGAGTCGCATCCGCTTATGCTCCGCAAAACCCTGTTTCTACGCCTGTTACGGGTGGTCCATATGCGCCTCCAGCAGCTCAACAGCCTCCTGCTCGAAGTGCATACACTCCAGTTGGATACCAACCATCTGGGCAGCCTAATAACAATGCCGGATATGGTGGGTATGGGCAACCTCAGAAAACCTCTCTCCCGCCACCACCGCAGAACTTCTCAAATCCGAATGCTCCCTCTATTGTACCAGCAGCAAACCGTGGACACATTCCAGCCTGGAACGACACTCCAGATTTTGGTCCACCCAAGCCAGCGTCTCGCCGTGGCACTCCGCTTAACGCCGTGAACTCGCCCTTCCCGAACATGCAACAAACATACGGGCAGCCGGGTATAGCACCACCACAATCGAGACCCACGCCTCCACCTCCACCAAAAGGTCCTCCTCAGGGCCCTCCTAGGATGACTTCGCCGCCTCAAATGACATCGTCCCCTCAAGCTAACCCCTATGCCCCACCAACTCCTAGCGGGTTTGCTGCCCCTCAACAGCCACCAGTGCAACGTGGAGCATCGCCATACGCGCAGGCTACTGCTGCAGCAGCTCCCTCGAACCGCTATGCTCCTGCGCCCGGCTCGCAGCCTTCCGCACCACCTCCTGGCGCTGGAGGCATGCCACCGCCACGCAACATCGCGCCTCCTCCAAGCCATTTCACTCCAAGTGCCTCGCCGTATGCGCCATTCCCATATGGTCAGCCTCAAACTCAACAAGCGCCGCCTGCTGCTGCAGCTCCACCTCCAAGAGCACCTCCTCAGGGCCCGCCACGTGCGGGACCCCTACCAGGTGGTCCTCCTCAAGGCGGTCCACCGAGACCTGATTCGCGACCTGGCACTGGGCAGTCGCAAGCTGCCCCACCAGCCGCAGCCAAGCATTGTAGGATACCTTCCTCCTCAAATTGAACCTGTGCTAATCGTTGACAGCCGCTGGAGACCGGACACACATCCCGAGCGCGTCTCGGCCCATTTATGATGTACTCGAGTCAGAGATGCAGCGCGTAAAGGCCAAAGCACCCGCACAGTACAAGCAGCACGTCATCGACACTGAGAAGCGACTCAACATTCTCTTCGATCATTTAAACAACGAGGACCTCCTCAAGCCCGATACAATCCGGCAGATGAACGAGCTCGTCCAAAACATTAGTGCTAGGCAGTTTGAAGAGGCAATGGCGATCTTTTCCAATATCATGACGAACAAGAATGATGAGGGTAGCAACTGGATGGTGAGTCAGATCAAATGAACCACTAAAGTAGCAAGCTAACAATGGAACAGGTTGGTGTGAAGCGATTGATTCAGTTCAGCAAGTCGACGCCTGCTTAGGCGCGGAAAGTAAGGAGCATACATCCTGTCGTGGAACGAAGCGATACCTGCGCCTTGATGAAACATTAGCATAGGAGAGCATTGCGCGAAGACGTAGACGAATGCATATCAGCGTAGTATACTGACTATAGAGAAAATGTAAGACGAGTGTTAAACATGTGAGCATATGATATAAGCTTTGCGCATGGCCCACCACTGGAATCCACAGTCCATTTGACATTCGACCATGTCTTTTGCGCCCACATTGTGCGCCTCCAGCAACGGCTATTTTGCCGCGCGTCTTCATCGAAGACACGGCACAGTTATGCACAGACGATGAGCCCCTAGATGCTGGATGTCAGCGAGCGATTTTTCCATGGAGTCGGATCAGGCACACAGTGCTGTGACGAACTCGGTCTTGATACGTGCGGGAATTACTGGTGATTTTCTTCTGCATTGGATGTTTTGGTGGAGCATTTACTGATCTCAATACAGCCACGAGTTCAAGGTCTGACGCATGGCACCAGCAGCACATCACGTCGCATCGACAGCGTGTGAAGTTCCTGGAAGAAAGATGTTGAGCTTGTCTGCACCATTTAGTACTACGAAAGACGAATGAAAATCGAACTATGGTATCCGCGTTATTCGTAGTTGTAAAACTGTAGTGCTTTCTTTGAGGATGTGGTTGCCGCTCGCGCATTTGGGTTCTATCACTGCCCCTCGAAAGGAGACGTCATATGGAACGCGTTGGAAACGTGCAATCTAGCAGGCCGTCAACGAAAAGCTTGTCTACCCCAGTGTTTCCCCGAGTCAATGAAGATGGCGAGGAGGCAGGCAGTAACTAAGACTAGCAGGAATGATGGGAGTAATACTATTGGCGGAGCGTAAGTGGGTAGTTGGGGATGCCATGGATTTAGGTATAGAAGGAGAGGAAGTGTAGAGATTGGCAGGCTTGGATGATGTAAAGCCCTGGACGTGTAAAGTGATCAGTCAGGATTCATGAATCATAATTCATACCTTCCGAACCGTGGCAAAATCTCAAGGCGACTTGTTCTTGTGCAGTCAATATCTGTACGAGTGTTCGTGTCATTCATTTCTTGAGATATAGCGACACCCTTATCATCTCATATACACCATTGCTACTCGCCAATGATCGACGTCTAGGCAGTGGACGTTGCAAAGGTAAGCAAAGAGCCATAATTCGGCGTTCCCAGACCAGTCGCAGGATCCCACCCCGTCACCGCACTGAATCCAGCTCCCGATATACTGCCACTGCAGCCCGTAATCTTTCCAGACTTAATGTCCGTGAACCCAGTACTAGCGGTGCTATAAAGCCACGGGTTCAGAAACCCAAGCCCCTTCTTTCCAGCAGCAATACGTCCACTGTTCAACAGCTGGATGATACCAGCGGTAGTGGGTGCTGAGCACGAGGTTCCAGATACGGATTGTGCGGTGCCACTTGCGACAATAACGAAGTTGGTCGCTTGAGCTGAGATATCGGGGTATGCGCGCCCAGAGGCATTGAAGTATTTGGTCACAGCGGTGTGTGTAGTGTCGGTGCTCAACCAGTTGGAAACAGCTGCATCTTGGTAGGAAGGACGGCCAAAGATCTCGGAGAAGCCGCCGCCACCGCTGGACCATGCTTGCTCGGGCGAGTTACTAGTCGTTCCACCGACGGTGGTGACCCAGGGACAGGCGGCAGGAAAGGCGGTGGTGAATTGAGACTTGCCGTTCACGGTGCAATCGGAGCCAACGCCGGAATCGCCGGAAGAGACGAGGATGGAAACACCTCGGGCACCGAGCTGGGAGAACAAGTTGCAAGCGTTGGTTGCATAGGCGAGGGGAACGGTGGCTTCATCGTCGCCATATGAGATGGAAAGGGTGTTTGGCAGCGACGCAGCGGGGAGGGCGAGTAAATAGTTGAGGAACTCGAGGTAGGGCTCGTTAGTGTTGGTGCCAGAGCCAACCCATTGTCCACGACCAGCGGTGCTGTAGTAAGTGTTTGGAACGTTAGTCGAGATGGATCCTGCGTACTGGACGTCCAGGTTGGCTTCTGTACCAGCGGGCGAGCTGGGGCATAATCCGCCATTGACAACTGTGCAAGTGAATGTCTTGGCCTTGTTGGCGAAGTAGGCATAGCTGTTTAGGAAGGTGGTGTAGTCAGCCTTGATGGCATACTCCTCGAGAAATCCTGCAATCCCGAGCAGCCCAACGGTCTGGACCTTCGCAGCAGTAAAGTTGTATAGATTTGCGAGGCACGTCGGTGTGATACGAGTTCCACTGCATCCAGTAACGGCCTGGACAGCTTCTACTTCGACCTCATCAGCAAGCTCATGATGCTCGGAGATGGTGGAGCGCAGTTGTTTGAGGCCGAAGAATGTAGTCGGCTGAACCATATCAACGTGACCTTTAAGGACGCTCGGAAGGCTATACTCCAGAGTCCTGAGTGTCTTTTCGTTGGTTCCAGGTCGTACTGGTCGTGTTAGATCGAGAAAGACGTTGTCGCGATAACTACACTACATACCGAAAACGCTGTATTCTGCGTCCAAAAGCTTCTCAATTTCGTTGACGCTCGCTTGAACTGTGACGTAGTCGCCATTCATCGTGACCTTGGCTTCGGAGCTCAAGATCCCGCTCGTAAGCCATTGCTGCACGAGATCATTTGACTCCTGCTTGGGCGCAATCATAGCCTGGATTGTCTCCTGCTCAAGGTGATTGCCGTACTCTACGTGGCCGGGAGTTGCAATCTGCCCGTCCAAATCAGCACATCGTTGATGCTACTGCACTTCGAGAGGTGAACCTACGTTCATAGCGAGCTCGTGGAATTTGTCCATATCCTGGTTCACGAGGTGAACCTGAAGCGTGATTGAGGTTGCATCTTTGTCTAATACTGCAGAAGCATCTTTGGTCCAGCCCTCGGGTGCGCTTTCCAGCTTTTCAACAACGACGCTATCGAGTTTGACATTGCTGGTCGGCAGTGCAACGGAAGCAGTCGCTAGAATGGCGAGCACAGAAATGCGGCTAAGAATATACATGGTGACGAAAAGAGCGAGGGAGTGCCGGGGACAACAAGAAACGAAGGCGATCCATTTTGTACCATATATACTGATGGTGTCCAAATCGCGGCGGTTATGCGTCTGATACCTGCCCAGTTGAGCTCAGCCAGGGGGAAGAGTTGGGTATACGCCATCAAGGTCACATGTAGCCAGTTGACCAATGCCATCGTCAAACCTAATGGGAGCACCCATTCATTTGCCAATCTCAGACAAGCTCGACAAACAAGCTTCCGCTTGTAGCTGAGGCTGTCACTTGCGCTATCGTGTCGGATACATGGGTATCTAAAGCTTGGTGAGTGATTGGCAAAGCGTAGCAGACTTCCTTTTGGGGTTATCGTGCCGTGACAGATCCTAGTGCGATGTTCCTAGGTATCAGAAGCTTATCACTCATTTGGAAAGCTTGAGGATGTAAAAGAGATGCTGATTGGGTGGCGATAATCCCCTGAGACTAGGGTCAGCCGACGCGATGCTTCTTTAGGCAAGTCGCATTGCGTGCTTAATTTTGTAGTCTGCACATACAGATCTGGCGGCAACAGTAGTTGTCTCTGCAATACTCAAGCTCGTCATTGGTGCGTTAGTAGTCTGGTGATTGATCACCATACCCACTGATATGTGCTCTTCGCTTCTTGCTCGATGCTGTAAATGATTTCCGAGTTGCTCGAAATTCGTTGAGGTTTCTTGAACTCGCGGCATCCGTGAGGTCTACAACCTTGGTCTTGAGAACAAGATATCTCCGGATAATACTGATTTAACCACCTGTCCGCGACGGAAGTGGACGATGACGATGGCCTTTGGTTCTCAATAATTCTCAAGGCCGCTTGCTTCGCCGCCATCGCCAGATGGCAATGAGCAACAACCAAGTGGTTCGCGTTGCAAGAGCAATGAGACTCGAGGCCAAGATGGCACTGGTCCAGCCCGGCGTACGCAAAAGGCGCCTGCAGCCTGCGAAAAATCTACTTTTGGCAAATTTCTTCCTTCTGCCAGATGTGTTGAAGTCGCTCTCGAATGAGAAGAAAGCGTGCAGCCCTTTCATGATATCACTCGCACGTAGCTCACGTTGCTCGTTGGCTGCTATCGAACAAGCCATACGAATTGTGTTCTTGATCTGCCGTCCGTTGATCTCGTAGTACGTGAGTCGATCCAGAAGCTCTTGGGTGAGCCACGGCGGTGCGACGGAACCAGAACCCCTGACAATAAATGTCGTCCAGATGCTGCTTCGTGCGTCGGCGGAAAGTTGTGGATAATATAGGGACAAGTGTATACGCGATTTGAAGGCTGCATCGATAGAGCCAACACGATTTGTTGTTAGGAACATAACCCCTTCGAATTGTTCTAGCGTGCGGAGCAGGACTGGCGAACCTGGTAAGCCAAAGTTATTCCCACTGGACTAGTTTCACGTACCTGCTACTAACTCGCTGTGCGCTAGGTTGTAGTTGTTTCTTTGCTCCATAAAGACGTCGGCCTCGTCAACCAAGACCAATGCGTTCCACTTGCTCGCCAATTCGAGCGCTCTTCGTAGGGTTCCCTCAACGACGGCACTGTTCGTGCCAAGCTCTGCGCCGCCGAGAGTGTATAGCGGCCGCTTGGTGAAGTCCGCAAGGCTCTCTGTGCGCGGTTTTCATTAGTTGAAAAAATCTCCAAGCTTCGCATCTTGTTGCGGGCTTACCCGCGGTCAATGTCTTCCCTACACCAGGAGGTCCATGCAGCAAGAAGATGAGACCCTTGCCCTTGCCCTTGATAAGATCGTCAAAACTAGAGTGTTTGTTTTCGTGATCGTTAACAAGCGAGCGGATCAGGTCCTTGTTGTGCTGCGAAAGGACCAAGCTGTCGAATGCGGTCGTGTTGAACTCAGCATCCTTGATGTGCTTCACATAGAAAATTCCCCAACGCTTTGCCACTAAAGAAAAGGCATGCACTCGAGAAGAACACAACAAGATTTCGTCATCTGTAAAAGTATCCTCCTTGAGCTCTGAACCCTTGATGGCCTTTGCGCCCGGGATGAAGTAAACTGCTCCAGGGGCGACGTTAGTGTTGTACTCTTTCGAGTCTATGATGATGCCACCACGGACCTATGTGGGATCAGCTTGAATGTATCGTGGCTAGAGAGCTACCTTTGCTTACGGGAAGGTAGGCATAGCCGTTCATGACACTTGACTCTGCCGTTGCTGGCGTGAGACCGTGACTGGCTTTGCGCAAATGTGCCACTCCATCATATGACCGATGATGTATGCCGACCAAGGACAGCCATTGTCGACCACGGTGTGAGACAAGTTCTCGAATGCGTGCTTCTTCTTTATGATACCGCAGCGGGTAAGTGGATAAATCCGCCAGGGCACGGCAACCGTCGTATTGGTAAATCGAGATGTTGTACTGTTGGTATGACACGTAGTCACCGTTACAGTCGATTTTTTCGGTCATAATGTACCAAGATTCAGAGTAGCTACGATCGGGCAATTCATGTCGCTTGAGCTCCATGCTCCGGAGTCGGGTGATGAATGGCTCACCCAAACAATAGTCTAGCGCGAAGAGATGATCGCCAGGGCGGAAGGCCATCCAGAGGTTTGCGAACTCGATTGCCAGGGTGGTCTCGCTCGATATTAGCATTTGCCAGCTGCTAGTTTCCTTTTGCATAGACTTCGCCAAATATCTCAGCAAGAAATCTATGTGTTCTTTCATGTCTTCATCGTCGGAAGTTTCAGCATACGCCTGGAGTTCGTGGCGGTAGTGGAACAAACATCGTGGAACTCCAGGCCCCCAAAGTGGAATGATGGGTAGGGTTAGATTGACGCCAGGATAGGTCCCGATCACTTCTTGCAGTGCTTTTCGCATATATGGTGATCTAATCTCAAGGACCGAATGCTTGAGAGCTCGACTCTGGTCGTAGGTGCGAATGATGGCAAGGGCAGCGTCTGGACTAGGACATAGTTCGATATGAAGCTGATCAGTCGCGCCAACTCGCATAGATACCATGACACCCCTCGAGTTGAAGCGATTCTCAAACACGTGGAGCTCGCAGCTCTCTCCTCCCACATTGTACGACGTGTCATCCACGCGTGCCAGCCAGTCTTCCTCAGCCTCCTCTGCCGAAGCTGCATCGGCTGCATCGTCAGCTGCATGCACAGGCTCGTGCGGAACAGACGCTGGCTGCGGGTCGATATCATCGCGACGATCTAAGCGGTCTGGATCATGACAAAGAAGCCCAGCATCTGTGAGACAGAAGGACGTGTCTGAGCCTGTGTTGCTAACGTCATGGTTGTCATGTGGATTGGAGTCGCGCTCCCTATCGATAGCCGGTTGATCAAAGGCCGACGGCGCATCGCTTGGTGAGGCCATTGCTTGTCGCTGGGCTTACAAACACGCCGCCGGAAAGTCGCATAGGGCGAACAATCCGTGGAAAGTGTGCCGGGGAGTAGAGATTGGAGCGAAATTAGTGTCAGCCGAGCATCAAGCAAATGCAATCGTGAGGAACGTCATAGGGAGAACAAGAGCAGGCAGACGTTTCATAGTACATTCAGAGCACAGCTGCAACTCTTGGGCGTGCAGTGTGGCGTCAAGTCTAACCAATACGAGCAGCGACGCACATAGCCTCAGTCGCTTCGCAAATGCGCCTCACCTGGCGTTTTGGAAGCTGCGCAGTCGTCCGAGCACATGAGCAATGTCGTTGAACGGCTGTTCTTTAGAGCCTTCTTCCATCCAGCGTTGTAGCATTGGTGACATAGACTGCGCTTCCGAAGCGACGGTAGGCGGCGGTGAGATGGCGCGTTGTGCCGTCCAATCGCGAGAAACTTCGACGAAATGGATCTCATCAGCGTTGGGACCGTGGTTTGCGGTAGAGGATGTCGGCCGCAGCCGCTATGCTCCGACATAAGCACATCGCCTTCGAGAACATTTCGAAGCGCACTTACAAAGTCATTGATAGGCTGTGGCTGATTGACGTTCTGTTCTGGCCTAGCTTGCAGGAGGAGGCCAGGCATGCTGCTCGATTGGATCGTACAGGGATTCTTTGGAATGCAGCAATAGCAGCAGTTTGAGTATTTGACTACGAAGTTGGCTTGCGAGAGTAGCTCTGTCTTCTCATTGTACTCTATATACAAGACGCTCGACAGCGGAACTTCTGTGAACTTTTGATGCCAGTTTGTCGCATTATTACGATGTTGCCACGAACATTTCTTAGGACTTTGGGGATCTTTTGGTGCAGCATAACACTAGCCACCTGAATCGATTGGCGGACACGTAGCCGCCGCACGTACGCCGCTCATATTGCAATGATTGTGCTCACTAGACAGATTAGAAATGCAAGACAAGGTTAGAGGGGAACGAGTGTACGTCGGACCTTTGTGGTCTTTTGATCTGGTCCTCCAGAGCGATGTGGGTCCAGATCAGCGTGATCTAACGTTATTGGCAAGCGCGCCCAACCGCCCAAGTCGCGACGGGACTGCAATCGTTTCGCTTTCAACATGCCACGTCTATCCGACACCAACACATGGATTCGAAGGTCACCAGACCAGCGGTACTTGACCTCGTTGCCATGGCTTGCTGCGGTCTCTGCGCGGATGGTGGCGGTGTCCTGACAGCATTGGGGGCGGCAGGAGGCTTTGCAAGTGGCTTCGGAACTTTTGGGGACCTTGGGAGATCTTTTGTGCACCTTTGCGACCTTTCGCACCACTCTGCAGGTTGGGACACAGTCTAGGCTGGGGCTCATACCATATCAAGTCCGCCACTCCCATCTCGTCTGCCAACTTCTCGCTTTCCGAGTCTCATTCTTTCCTGTCGCGATGACCTCCCCACTACCGTCTTCCGCTGGCCTTTCCTGGGGTCATGTGCCGACCAATCAGATACCAACACCACTACCAGAACTCATGGACCTCAGCGAATCTCACAACTTCGCAGGCATATATGATTCAGGCTATGCCATCTCCTCTCATCCATCCCAGACTGTACGAAATCCTCAAGTCCATAATTCCGAGACAAAACCGACAAATTTCTTATCATCTTTGGGGGCTCCTGGGCAACCTTCCAGTTCCGCAACCACATTGAGCGATCGCAAGCGAGCCATCGCTCAGCGCCGTCAGACAACGCGGCGTCCCAAGAAACCAGATTTGGATTGGAATGCCAACAGAGACACACTTCATAGATTGTACATCGATGAAGGGCAAGTCCTGACTGAAACGATGGAAATTATGAAGAGCAATTACAATTTTGAAGCTTCGTAAGCTCAAGTTGATCCAGATCCATGAGACTGACAGCTAATTAGACGTAGGGCAAAGGCATATAAAGAACAATTCAAGCTATGGGGTTGGCAGAAACATTTACCAGGCCAAGTTGCGCATTGGATGGTGGATCAAGCTGCCAATGGAAAGCACACCGCATTTGAATATGGGGGCAAAATATGGACCGTTGAACAAGCAAAAAGTAGCGCTGCTCGAACCAAGAAAAACATGCAAGATGGTAAGGAGACACGGCGAGCAAACGCAATAGTCATACTAACATCTCGAAGCGTCGAAGACTCCCGAAGGTATACGGGCTGTTACACCCACAATGAGCGCGGATCGTGATTCGCCGACAAATGCTATCGTCTCGCCACGTTCGATGGACATTCAGCCCGATACGGGTCCTATCGTGACGAAACGTGAGATGCATCCGAAACCCGACATCTTACCGTTGAGTTTCAATGGCAAAAGCATGCAGGAGCTTGCCACCGTGCTTCTCAGCGCGCGAGACTACGTACGAAGTGGTGACTTGCTATTGGCGGAGACGTCCTTTATGGAAGCTCTTGAAGGCATGCAACGCATCTCGTCGCCCACATGCCCTGAAGCAGCTAAGGTTGGGTATGAGCTGGCTTCTTTCTACTCGGAGCAAGGCCGGAAAGTAGAGGCCGATGACGTTCTCGAGAAGATCACCGCGAATCACTTGTCTTCACTCGGCATCAACCATCGTAAAACCAAGCAACACATCCTCCATGTCGCCGAGCTTCTCAATAATTGGAATCGTGGGCAAGATGCATACACTTTCCTCAACCACGCGCGCGAGATGGCCCAAGACCAGGTCGTCGGCAGCTTGAGTGCTACACTCCTGACCAAGGGCAAGACGAGAGCAGACAACCTGCTGTCAGGCGCAACTGGACCGCAATTCCTCTACCTGATCAGCAGTCAGATAGCGTTGAACCCCACCAGCAACAACATCGACCACGGCCTTGACAATGCACGTCTCCACACAGCCGTAGAGGAACCTGCAGTCGTGGTTCTATTGAAAGCGATTGAGAAGCAGTGTGCGCAAGAGCCCGCAAACCTGGCAGTACAAGGTCTACGAGCACGAGCTGAGCTCCTTAAATACTACCTGAAGCAAGGTGTAACCTTAGCAGACCAGGAAGCCTTCCTTACTGCACCAGACGTCCTCCAGAGCTATTGGACCAAGCACTACTACGTTCCAGCGTCATTCAAGAGCCATGAAGCCGTTGAAGCAGCCTTGGAGCTGACAGCCGGAGTTCTACGCGGCAAGTTTGACTTCCTGGCCACGCGCATGTTCCGCAACATCGAACAAAAGGCCACGACACTTTTTGGCTCGACCGAAGAGCGGACCATATGGATGTTCATAAGCATTGGTATCCTGTACCAAACATATCGCAGTTGGGACGAAGCGCAACCCTGGTTCGAGCAAGCGTGGGCAGCTGCAGACTCGATGTGGGGGTTCCACGACGGTGTCACGAGATCTCTCACGAATGCTTTTGCGAAGAGGCACTTTTCTTATATGAACGATGAGAGTCGACCGTTCAAGACGGCGTATGGTGTTTGTGGCTTCACCGTTCGACCGACGCGACTGCACATCGAGTAGCTGGAGGCGGACTTGTTTGAGTTATTGTTCTGGTCTCTTCTTTGCTACACCTCTGGGTCTGTCTAATTCCTAGAGCTTAGTAGAGGCTTGTACGTCTGCAAAGACATCACTTAAGATAGCCGAGCTCATAAAGAATCGGTTACTCCCGCTTGCCAATGCGCTAGTTCCGATTGGTTGTGTCGGAAAATCTCCGGACGTTGGCAGGAGCGAGTCAGGCCAACCCATCACGTCGGCTGCATCTCCAGCTGTCGTCTGAACCCCACGAACCATGATCGATTTCAGTCTCACAGCACCAATATGTTGCGTCTCGAGTGATGGTTCTTCGAGTGAGTTGTGCGCACCAATGAGAATAGATCGCAGTGCGTAGAAGAGACAGAACCGGTCACATCATGGCGCTTGTCCGTCTGCCATTTCGACCCTCAAATCGATACAACCGAGGGTCATCGAGGGGGGCATGCCGGCGACAGCTAAGCTAGCGCCACCATTCCTACGATCATCTGCAGCTATGTCGTCGTATATTTTGGACAATTTGCAATACGCCCTTCAATGTCTTACACTACACTTTTTCGGCTTTCATGATGCGAGCTTTCGCGCGGGCTATTCAACGCCAGCAGTTTGGTGCTCGTAGTTCGTTCTTGCGACGAATCAGCAGACATCATAGAGGTTTCGCCTCAGTGAACGCTCACGATGTGAAGGGCTTGACCGTCATTGATCATCACTACGAGTATGAACGCCGTCTTGACTCTTCTCCAAGCTGTACAATCTAACGCCGTCCAGTGCCATCGTCGTCGGAGCAGGAGGCGCTGGCCTTCGCGCCGCGGTAGGCCTCACAGAAGCCGGCCTCAAGACCGCATGCGTATCGAAGCTCTTTCCCACAAGATCACACACCGTCGCCGCACAAGGAGGAATCAACGCCGCGCTCGGTAACATGACCGAGGACGACTGGCGGTGGCACATGTACGACACCGTCAAGGGATCAGACTGGCTAGGTGATCAAGATGCCATACATTACATGACACGCGAAGCTGTTCCGGCAGTCGTGGAGCTCGAGAACTATGGCATGCCATTCTCGCGAACGAGCGAAGGCACGATATACCAACGGGCGCTCGGTGGACAGAGCCTGGAATATGGCAAGGGTGGCCAGGCATATAGAACGGCATGTGCAGCTGATCGGACAGGACATGCTATGTTGCATACATTGTACGGCCAGAGTCTGAAGGAGGGAGTGCAGTTCTTCATTGAATGGTTCGCATTGGACTTGATGATGAGCGAGGGAAAGTGTGTCGGGATCACAGCGATGAACATGGAAGATGGGACGTGTCATCGAATGTTCGCAAGGAACACGATCCTGGCCACTGGTGGTGAGCGACCCAAACAGAGGTTTCGTCGAGGACTAGGAATGAAGACTGACCAACGTAGGCTATGGTCGAGCATACTTCAGCGCAACAAGCGCGCATACGAGTACTGGAGATGGTTGTGCGATGGTATCAAGAGCAGGACTGCCTCTCCAAGACATGGAATTTGTGCAGTTTCATCCGTCTGGGATCTATGGCGCAGGCGTACGTCAATAACCACGCGACGAAAAGTTCTGCAGCTAACACACTCAACAGGTCTTGATCACCGAAGGCGCGCGCGGCGAAGGCGGGTACCTCCTCAACGGCGAGGGCGAGCGTTTCATGGAGCGCTATGCTCCAACAGCAAAAGACCTTGCATCGAGAGATGTCGTTTCACGAAGCATGAATCTCGAAATCATCAAAGGCCGCGGCTGCGGCCCGAACAAGGATCACATACATCTTCAACTCTCACATTTACCAAAGGATGTCATCATGGAACGACTACCAGGCATCGCGGAAACGGCAGGCATCTTTGCAGGCATTGATGTGACCAAAGAACCCATTCCAGTCTTACCTACTGTGCACTACTGCATGGGCGGCATACCCACGAACTTCCATGGACAGGTACTGGACGTCAGTGAGGGGAAGGACCATGTCGTGGACGGCTTGTATGCTGCGGGAGAGGCAGCGTGTGTGAGTGTACACGGTGCGAATCGTCTCGGGGCCAATTCACTACTTGACATTGTGGTCTTCGTAAGTTTCCGTCTTCATCTTATTCACGCATACAACTGACATATCCCAGGGCCGAGCGACCGCTTTGCATGTTGCCTCTAACCACGCACCGGCCGTTGCACACAACCCAGCCCCAGAGAACATTGGTTTAGACTCAATAGCGGAAATCGACACAGTCCTCAATTCCGAAGGCAACACACCAACATCGTCCTTACGTGACTCGATGCAACGCACCATGCAGCAAACTACCGCTGTCTTCCGCACACAGGACTCACTGTCAAAGGGCAACAAACAGCTCCGCGACACGGAAAAGACCTTCGCCAACGATCTGCGGGTGACCGATCGCTCGCTGATCTGGAATTCCGACCTCATCGAGACTCTGGAGCTACGAAACTTGTTGACGAACGCGGTACAGACCAGCAAAGCGGCACTCACTAGGACAGAAAGTAGAGGCGCACATGCAAGAGACGATTTCAAGGACCGCAATGATGGCGAATGGATGAAGCATAGCCTTACATGGCAAACAAATGTCGGAGACGACGTCAAATGGGGCACAAGAGCAGTGACCATGGGGACATTAGACGAGAACGAGTGCAAGAGCGTGCCGCCTGTGAAACGATCGTACTAGAACCCGAAGTATACGAATGAGAGGGGAGAAACGTTGGTGTAATTACCCTCGAACAACCTTTCCGGGTGTCGATAACGTTGGTGACATGACACAGCGAAAACGTTATTCACCACTCCCACCATCATCTGCCTTCATCCCCACTTTTCAGAACGTTGGTGTACGCTGACGGACTAAGGAGATAACGTTATGTACAAGACTACTTCGCCGAAAAATTCGCAGAACGTTGTTACACGCTGACTGTAGATGTGCCGTCGACACTTACCCCTTTTACCTCCCTTGTTTTCCCCCACCATATATCTTCTTATCCGATCCAAAAACAAGCACCCGCTCAATCATCCCAGCATACTTTCAACGCTGCAAACCTCGTTAGCCACCGTCCTTCTTCTTCTCCTAAATCAAATGCTAGGCGGTGGGGACTTACAACAAGGAAATGGAAAATACATATCCTGCATCTCCGTCAAGTACGCATGATACATGTACTTCCCACCCAGATTCTTCTCCACCTTGTGCACTTTGCCCTGCGGACCCTTTGCTGGGCGCAGATTCTTGAGCCGCGCGACTTCGCGCAGCATTGTTGTTAGCGTGATGCGTGCCATGGGCAGACCGAGACATTGGTGTGGTCCGTAGCCGAGGTGGATGTAGGAGTCGATGGGCCGTGTGATGTCGACGGCGTCGGGGTTGGGGAAGATAGCTGGGTCGTGGCTGGCTTCGCGGAGATTGACGAAGACGGTGTCGCCTGTTTTCAGGGCTGTGGTTTGCCCGGCGTCGGTGATGGATGTATCTTTGGCGACGCTGCGCAGGACGGCTGTTTCGCCGTTCAAGCGCCCTCCTTCGAGAATGTAGTGTACTAGCTTCTCGAACGCGGCGTCGCTGTCGTCTTGTGCGAGTTTTTGGATCTCGGGCCAGTGTGATGCGCCGGCCCCGAGGATGTAGTACTCTAGTATTTGCGCGAAGAGCTGTCCCTGATTACTGACCATCCCGCCTGCCGTGCCGAGAATATGCCCCCAGACAAGTTGACTGGCTGGCATACCGGACTTGAGTAGGCGCTGAATGAGATGAATGCCGTAGGACTTCAGACCTGATTCTTCCGGCCAGATAGCGTGCGTGATACTATGTAAGAAGCCGAACTTCGAAATGGCTTCGACGTTCTTTTCGACAATGTTGCCTAGGATCTGCGTCGCTTTGTGCGCTTTGACATGTAGTGGGAATGACCCTGCGGGATCGACGTCGAAGAAGATGAGAGCAAAGACGCTGCTCATGATGAGGTATAATTCCGACTCGGTGAAGATGCCGTGCGGGCGCTCGTCGGTCTTCAAGGGTAGCATGAAGAGCTCGGCACAGAAGTGGACGTGTGCGAGGTTGCCGACGTCGCGGATGATGTCGACTTGGTTGAAGTCTGCTATCTTTGCGGACTTTTCTTTGAGAAGTTCGCGTGTTTTGGCCGTGTAGAAGGCACGAATTTCCTTCTCCCAATCCGATACGTACAGGGTTTTGGAGACCATTTCGCGTGATTGGGTGTTCTTGGGTCCATCGCCGGCGAGCATGAAGTCTTTTGCTGCTGGGCCCATGATGTACTCTATCGCAGTGCCCCAGGTGACTTTGAATGTGGCTTGATCTTTCATGATCTCGGTTGCGAGCTTGTACTCTTTGACTAGATGATGCTGATGACTGGCCTTGGGCTTGCTGAAGTCGTAGAGCTTGTCTTTCGTTATTCCGTCGTGCTTGAGATCTTTGAGCGCCACCTCCATAGCCGAGGGAATTGTGAGTGGGTAGTGAGCGTAGATGCTGTTCTGCTTGAAGTGGTTGGGGAAAGCGCGTAGGAACAGCTTATAGAAAACACAGCCATTGTCAATGTCGGTATCGTAGTTGACAAGACTGTAGCCCCAATTTGTCAGTGTTCTTGGATTGTAGTCCTTGGTGTAGAATCTGTCGCCTCGGACAAGAGCTACAGCGTCTGACAAGACAGCACGAGAAACCGTGTAACCCGGGCAAAGTCCTGACCCAGGTGCCATGGGTTGCTTGGCGTCCTCGACTACAATACCAGGATAAATTTCTACCTTATCGGGATGATCGTAGAGGTGCTTGAGTTGCTCCTGGACGTACTTATCCGAGGTAATGTCCTCGAATGTGTTGTGAGGTTCAAGCTTGAAGTACTTTCTGAACTCGTTCAATGAGCCCAAATTCCATGCTCTTGCCTGTTCGATACCCAGTACTTCAATGGCGCGGAAGATGGACGGAACCCTATTCGGCCCAAAAGAGTTGGCACAATCCTCTATACTGGAGACAAGGATATCGACAAGTCCCTGATCCGGTAGACTACCATTCTCTGCTCGCGCAAGACCAGCAAACTTTCGCTTTTGTGGATCTGGGTCCGTCTGCTTGTACACCTCGTTCAACTTGCCCAAGAATTCGTACTTGCACACAGTCTTGGGGTCGCGTCCTTTGCCGAAGAGACCTTCCCACATCTCTTGTGTCCACTTTTCGTCGCGATCAGAGACGGTCGAGTGCCATCTGTAGACTAAATTGAACTCCGCTGAGACTTGGTTACCAACACCAATGGGTACGTTGTCTATCTCGGCACGCGGGTTGAGCTGCCAGTTGCTGTCTGTACGGTTCAGATCCAAGATTGTGCGCACGTAGTCGATCAAGATGATGTTTACATAGAGACCGCAGGTGATGAGGCGGCCAGTCTGGAAGAGATCATTGTCGTACTTGACCTTTGAGTCCTCATACTTCTTCTTCGCAGCTTCGTCTTTCTCTTTGTCACCGGTGGCTTTCGGTGCCTCAGCTGCTGGCTTTGGGAAACGATTCTGCTCATTGATCATCGCCAGATTCTCAACAGTGTAGTTGTGGAAGCGGTTGAACATGATCAGCATAGCCCCCACTCCGGGTGGAAAGAACAGCAAGCGAGCTTCCGAGAAGCAATCTGGCTTGATCTTTCCATCCTTGAAAGTTCTCATCATCTCCTGCTCGGCTTGATTGCTGCCATACAGCGGCGACAGATCGAGATATGAGCTCGTCATCGAGACTGAATAGTCTTCATGGCTTGTACGGAAGCAGTCGTGAATGATGATGGACGCGAGATAGAATAGCATGCTGGAAATTCTGTTTGGGTGCAACTCCGCATGCTTCCTGGTCATGATACTGTCGAACACGACCCCTGGATCTGGTCGAGCAGGGGTTTGCATCTGAGATGGCTTTACGGTCCTGGCATAGGGTGTGCCGGCTGCGCCAAGCTGAGGATGAATCAAGCTGTTATTCGAACCATCTGCAGATCGGTACTGATATTTCGCTCCAAGGTACGATTGTGGTGGATGCTCGAGATCATTCCACAGCTGCTCTAGGAACTTGTGGGTCACAGCGTCTCTCGTCTTGGAGCCATCTGGTAATGCAGCCGCAGTCCGGATCAATCCTTCCATCAAATAAGTCTTATCGTCCGTCGGTGCACCGGTCATCTTCTCTCGCTGGACTTCTAGTAGAGTTTGGATGTTCTCAATGTTAAGATGAGACATGTCGCGAAGACTGCCTTCGACCTTTGAGAAGAGAGTGGTTTTCTCCTCTGGTACAATCTTGGACCCATCTCCAGTCTGAGGTACCGGGGCGGAGGCTGCCCCAAGAAGTGCCGCGAATGACTTGAACTTGGTTCCCACAGAGCCGCGGAGCTTGTCCAGCTCAGAGGGTTCTTCTGGCTTGGGTGGTGTAGCACCTGTTCTGGTGTCGACGTGGGCGTCCCAGGCCGCTTTCGCGTCGGAAGCCATGATTACGCTGGGACTGAAAATCTATCAGGATGAGCTGGATCGACCAGATAGGATGTGGGATAGGGAGATAATGCAGATATGTTCTGAAGCCTCGGAGCCTCGCGGATGCTGTCTAGCAAATTTTCGATAGCATATGAGACGCCATGGTGTTGCTGCTCTCAATAGGGCCATTCCATGATACTTGCAGACTAGTAGAGAGAGACCAGGCGAAATGAGAAAGCTGACTTACATGTGACGCGGAACTCCTTAGAACGATGCTTCGACTGACTTCAGCCGAGTTGTAAATGGAACGGACGAATGCAATTGACCAGGTGAAAGACCACGCTGGGCCTTTCCAAAACTCGTTCGATCTGAAGAAAGCTCAACGTCGTAGTGGGGTCGCAATTGCCAACGAGGCTGAACACGCTACAAGTACAACACAGCCGCGGAACAAATCGCTCGCAAAAGCAGAATATGGAGAAGAGCAGGTATGGCACAACGGGTCGCAGACCTAGCTATCCCAAATACCGCAGACCGATATGCCTTTATACCTTATTCCACCTGGGCGCTCACTTGATGCTGGCCTCGTCCCACACCATCCCTACCTCCTGCGAATGTATCTGCGGCTGAAAGAGGTCTCCATGCAGCCCTCATCCCAAGCCCAGAGCTGAAAGATCCCCGCTTCACACACTGCAATCGATAATGTATGCGCCGTGATTGGACAGACGTCTTCAACTGGCGGCCCGCGGCTGGATTAGTTGACCGCCCACTGCGGCGCTGTGGTTGGCTGTGTACCGTTGCTTTCGCGGCGTAATCACCAGTATTGAGTCCTGCAAGTGCTTACCGTGCTGAGCAGAGCCTGGAAGAAGGCATCAAAGGCAGATGTATGATCGCATGATCGACTTCGACGCCCTCGATATCAACGTCTCGGATTCTTGCACAATGCGGCGTTGGAGGACTCGCTGGCTTCATGCAGGGTCTAGTGGGAAACCTCGGCGCGTGCGATGGAAGGCGCCGCGGGGTACCCGTGTGCGCATGAACTGCGTACACTACTGCATATCTACAGCTTTGGCGGAATGTTTCTATGGTAAGATGGGGTCGAGAACAGGTGGGACATGACACATGGCGGTATTGGATTTGCGCGCTGCGTGCTCGGTATGGCACGAGAAGGGAGTTTGGTACGACAGCGGCTGGGGCCGAGGGGGTGCTTTTTTTGGTATGTGGGAACGTGTGACTTCATCCTGGTCACAATGGTAAACAGATATTAGCCATTGACTTTTGCATGAGAGCCATTGATGCTGATATCTGGTCCTCCAGGTGAAGGGTATTGTTATCGCATCGGCCCAATCAGCCTCGATCGCCCCAATCAGCCTCGTGGTTATGGCCCTTTCAGCCTTGCGATGGCGGCTATCTGTCGAGTATGGACCTGTAGCGTATACGTCACATTACCGGGTGCCTGCTTTGGTGCCTGAACTGCTTATCAACATGTCCCCGGTGCCTGATGCGACCCCATCGATCGATCTACCTCAGCCTCCTTTTCTTCCACAGCCTGGCTGACCGGTAACCATCCCAATATATCGTCGAAGCCATTGACGTAAATCATTGGTCCCTCCTTGGAAAGTCCTCCTCCCTTCATCTGCCGGTGTGATACACCATCGGACCGAGTGCCCTACTCCTCTGATCCTGCAAAGCCACTCGTTCGCCGACCACAGTTTCCTGATCTTGTCCTGCACACCATCTACCAGATGCCTGGAAGAATTGCGTACCTCTTCTTCTTGTACTTATCGCCGAACTCCCTACGGTATCTCCTCTCCTTCTTCCACGCCCAAGCACCCATCTGGCCCACAGCAAGAATAATGAAAATCACAGTGCTCAAGCTCCAGTTGACCAGCGCAACACCGATCCACGCAATTGCTTCGAACATGTAGTTCGGGCACGTAACCAGATTGAAGCCCAGACCCTGTGGGATGCCGCGATCGGTACTACCAGGCCGACGCAAGTTCTTGAGCGTGATGTGTGTGATGTAGTTGCAGATCTCGCCGATCGCGAACAGGGCAACGCCTGTGTACGTGAGGATTGGGTTCGAAGGACCCGCGGCGGGACTGTTGGGCCCATAGGTCCAGTATGCCAGGTTGAGTCCTGAGATGATCCAGTAGTATCCGCTGTTCTTGTAGACGTTGCGAATAGGCATGGTGGCTGACGAGAAGCGGTGGACGAAGAGGGTCTCAAATTCCCGCTTTGCAAAGTGAATGACACACATGAGAAGCGTGAGCTTCTGCAAGTCTGAGGCGGGCGCACGGGTGCCGTAAATGTATGGGCGGCCAAAGTACATGAGCGGGTGGATGAGGAGGGGTCCGAGATACTCGACGATGAATACGGTGCGCCATGAGATTTGAGGACCTGCAGGTTGATAAGTTACTGAGAGAGGAAGAGTGTAGTGGAAGGCATACCTAGATCTTTGACGTCTACGGCACTCTTGTTTCTGACACCAGTATCGTGAACTGTCAAATCGGCACCATTTGGGATGGATGAGCCATCGCTGCCCTTGGTGACCCTCAGGCGGTGGATAGCGAACTTCGAGGCCTTGGCGATTTCCTGGTAGATCTGTGCTGCCGAAGCATCTGAGCTTACGGTGATAGATTCGGGGAGGTTCTTGATGGGTCGGCCTGTATGCGATATCAGCATGCTGTGAGGCTGATAAAGCTAGAGATAGGACTGGAGATGAGGACATACCACGTGGGCGAACGACGAGCGTGATCGTTGACGCAGACATTGTGTTGTGCTGTGGTGGTGCTGTTGTTGAGCTTTTCGATGATTTTGGGAGGTGCGGGAGCTTGAGGCGGCGCCGAGGCATGTCGCCCATTGGCTGACATCGGTTCACCATATTAGGTGGTACTTGCGAAGAAGAGATCACAGTACATGTCCAGTAATTGTTTATTCCATGATAGCGTGATCACTGCCAGGCAAAAAAAGCTACGCTGCGATGTGTGTGCCATCCGACCACCCTTCAGCCAAGCTCGACTACTATTTGCCATGCCGCTTCAGGTCCTACACATGCTACAAGCTCAGCGATGATGCCTTTGGTCGATCGTGGATTTCGCATGTCACTGGTCTCCCATGACACCAAGTCCTGAGCATGATTAGTACCGCGAGTTGACATGTCAGCATGCGAAAGCGCTTACCTGTGCTTCTGCATCTTGACCACGGATTTTGATAGGCATGGTCCCAAGGTCCAGCTGCTCTTCAATCTCGTCTGCCGTCATGAGGCCCGGAACCTTCAAGTCAAATAATGACATGCCTCCGGAGACCGCTGCTCCTCCTTTCGCGGCTGTTGGCAACGGGTAGTCGCTAGTTGCGTCTTCACCTTCCTGCTCGCTTGCTTCCGCTGTCGTTTCTCTAGCATCTGCTACGCCAGGTTTGGCCTCCTCCCGCCGGCGTTCCCTAGACATTGACACATACGACTTCTTGTCAAGCAAAGCGCGTAGCTTGCCATCCAGCGGATTCCAATCGTACGTCTCAGGATCTAGAACATGCTGAGGGCTGTAGTCGCCTTTGTACCGCATCTTAGTGCATGAGTGAATGTAGTAGCCCATATAATAGTACTGGTAGCCTCCCTTAAGAGCGAGAGCTGCTTCTCGCAGCGCACTCAATTTTCCAAAATGCCACTGCTCGAAGTCGGAATGGTAGAGGAAGTACACCCCACTGACGCAGTGCGGTAACAAATCCAGCACACCCATAGCAATCAGTCGACCATCAAGCCGGTAACACTGATGATAAGAGCCAAGGAGCTGTGTCTGACCATGGACGTCTCTCGATGTTTTCTGTAGGGGCGAGTCGCACAAGAAGCGTCGGAAGCCAGATTGTGAGATCTGTGATGGTGTTTCTTTGTGGACATGTTGTTGGTAATTGTGGAATAGCTCATATTTCTCCGTAGTGAAGCTGGCTGGTTCGAGTGTCACCTCGAACCGGTGAGCTGGTTCCGGTGGTCGCTTGACATTCTCAAGATCACTTCGGTGGACTTCTTGGACGAAGTCAAATGTGTTCTTGAGTCGAGCTTTCTCCCTGCATGTCAATCAGATAAGACTAATGGCATTGCATATTATACTCACTCTTTCGGGATCGGGTGAAGTCTCGCAGCTTCCTTTTTGTAAGTCTCACCTAGCACATAATCATTCCACTTGTTCACAGCGCGCCGCTGATCCTTCGAAGGCTTGAACGAGGCTACTGGAAGGCTACTATATTTTAGTCAAGGCAAAATGATACTCTGTCTGAAGTCACGCACCGGATGGTGTAGTGCGGACAACAATGTCGTAGCACATCGGGTTTATAAAAGATTGTGCCGGAGCTGCTGGAACATTAGCACATCTCTTACCAAAGGTCTCATTTGCGATACGTACCGCCTCCAACCTCGATCGACAAGAATCTGGTAAACGTCTACTGTCAAGCTGCTGGACGAGAAGTAGTAACTCGCGCCTGATTATGTGAGGCTTGTCAGTACATGGATCGAATCAAAAACTTCCCGAATCCTCCCGTTGGGCGCCGTGATGTGCATTGCTGGTTATGACGTGGCGTGTGGCTAAAAGACCATTTTGTCTCGAAATGGGAAGTGTATGGAAATCGCGATAAATTGTGCTTGGCGCGAGATGTCTGTGAATTGATTGATTGGTGCAGGGGTCCAGCGAAACAGGTGCAAACATTCCATGCAGCGCGGGGACATGCACGCGATGTTGGGCAAGCTTAGTTGACGGCTGATGCGAGAATCTGCCGTGTTGGCGACAAATACACGGAAGCGTCCGCTGGCCGACAGCTCGACCACGCTCGTTGTGCATCGGACGCGTGACATGGTGTGTCTACAAAAGGGACAGAGATAGAGCATCCACGTACGAGAATTGGGCCTTCGGCGGCCAGTTGATGCATCTTTGCAGTATCCGCAGGACTCACTACTGTAGCCTAGAAAACAGCATCAGCAGCTGGGACACCGTTCAGGGTTCGGAAATGCTATATCTGCAATGTCGAAAGTGTCGAAGGCAGCTCGATATCCAGCCAGACAGGCACGAGCCGGATCCCAGGGCCTTGGTTGGAGTAAGACATACCGAAGGGCGTCACACGAGACTGCATGAGGGTAGCATAAGCGTGGGAGCAAGCGTTGCTGGTGGGGGTGGTCCAAGTCGGAAACGGCGTGGTTGTCGCAACGAGCCCGCTGGTGTCGCGGCGGAGAGCGGTGGCAGCCGTTGAAGACGTGAATAACAGCCTGTTTTCCAAGCCGCTTCCCAGCAAAATTGCCTTGGGAAGACAAAGTCGAGGGTGTTGGCAGAGAAGCGGTCGCGGGGTCAGGCACAGCAGCAGCAGTGTATGTTTCACAGCGTGGCCGCAGCTCTCCAGTATTTAGATCAGCGTCTACACGAGGCCGGTTGCACGTTTTCTAGTGGGCGATGGACCCTTTAAATGCCCGTACGTCATTCGCATTTGCAAGCAGAACGACACTGCAGGCGGCGGCGCGCTGAGTCCTCGCGTGCCCCGCCAGGTCTCCTCTGCCCGCTGCCAGCTGCACGTCGGGACCATAGGCGACAAGTCTCCAGCGCTGCCAGGGCAGATAGATGCCTTGCTGGTCCTTGTACACGCGCTGTTGGTGTAGTTGGAGTGCATTGTGCTGCACTGTTGCATCAATTGCAGGCAGGGCCCCGGACGCTCGAGGTCGCTCCTTCCTGCACGCGGCCTTGGCGGAAGGAACGAGTGACGCTCCGGGAGCTCTTAGTTTCCCACGTAAAAAGTCCCTGACCCGAACCACCTACTAAAACAACCATTCACCATGTCGGCCTCCTTTGATTCTCGCAGGTCTCCTCAGCATCCTCAGCCCCGTCCCCCGCGGGACTGAGCCTCACTCTGCCCTTTGCTCTGCTAGCCTCTCTACCCTTCACACTTACTCACTACCTACCGCTCGTGAGCCCGCCCTCGCTGTTTGTTCGGCGTCCTTTCACCGCCTGAGCCGCTACTTCTGTCCCGACCAAGCCCCTCCTTAACCGCCTCGGTGTCCTGTTGAGCAGCCGCCCGCGTGGGGTGCCATTTGCTCCTGCCGAGTATTTCTTTGAGAGGATCCCAGCGGCGACAATGGCCGCTACGCAGTCGCTGCCCATGCAGTCACGAACTGGTCGTGTGAATCAGCGTAAGTGCGCTCACGAGACTCCGAATTTTGTCTCCAAAATTTGGAAGGACCATTTCGTCGCAGTCCTCTCGCATCTGTCTTGATCCTCAGCTGATCGCGTGCAGGATACGGCGCTCAGGGAGAGCGACTCGTCGCCGGCGTGGTCCCACTCTCTACCGACAAGTACTATGTACTCCTGATCCAGTCAACCCGACGCGGCGGCTGGGTTCTGCCCAAAGGCGGTTGGGAGACGGACGAAGCGACGGCCCAAGACGCTGCGAAACGTGAAGCCTGGGAAGAGGCTGGCATAATATGCAAAATCAACTACGATCTTGGCCTCATCCCCGAAAAGCGGAAAGCAGATCAGCTCACAGCTACCGCTCCGAAAGCATCATACCATTTCTTCGAAGCGACCGTCGAGAAGCAGGAAGCGGTCTGGCCTGAGCAGCACAAGCGGTCCAGGAATTGGTTCACATACACCCAAGCCCGGCAGGCGTTGGCGGAGCGACCGGAGCTTTTGGACGCGCTCGACCGGTGCACAATGCACCGCTCGTAGCACGCACGCGTGCTCGCAGGTGCGATACACGGCAATCGCACTCGAGCGCTATGGTGCGGGTTTCGTCGGATACGGCTCTCAACGTATCTGGCGTTTTCGCTTCTCTTCGTTTAATTTCGCATCATGATTACACTCAAAAAAGCTCAAGGAGGACATAGATTTTGGCTTTGTTGTTTGGATTTTGCTTGGGCGTCGTGGCTGCTCTTCCACTGGTAGAACCTGCATATGCGGCTCTCCTGCACGCGAGACTCAAAAGCCACTCGCGGCTCGCAGTAATGCAATTTGGCCACCGCCAAGCACCTATTTGCTTTTCCTTCCTCTTACTCTGGTCCTTCTGAAGCATTGCGTATGTCAGCATGTTCGCGCTTCTGCAAACCATATCGTGCATCCATTGACCAAGCGCAGCCGCAAGGTGGTCGTTCCTCACCTTGTCGAAGAACATGTCGCGCTGGGAGATGTGGTCGGTGAGCTCGGATGGATCTGACTGACCAAGTGTGTAGGTACCATTCAACACTGCTGCTTACTTTGCATGTTTTGACTTAGGCAGCTGCGAGCCACTAACCTGCCACCAGGAGGCATGCCGAAAGTCGTTCACAGACACGTTGATCAGATGTGTGCGCTACGAAACCACTCGTCTTTCTCGGATTTTCCTAGCCGCTCCTCCGCGAGAGCCCGATGTTGGCAGGTTCGCATTCGTGTCAGGCTTCGGTGAATGCACGATGTATGCGCACATGAATGGTTTCACTCCACTCCCGAAAGCACCATGAGCCGACATTGGACCTCATGAACTCACATAGCGCACCTCGTGAATTCACATGGACACGCCGAGGATCGCGAAGCTTCTACAAAATGTCTGAGAATATGTCCCAAATAGAACCTCGACCTGATTCAAATAATCGCAGCACCGCAACACTCACCCAAACATAACGCGCAAAATCACTAGTACTATTTCAACCACGACCTCAAACACAAAACCCCACCAGCAGAAGTACATGTCAGACACCTCTTCCTCGACCAACGCCAATCCAAAATTCACGTCCATCTCGCTTCCGCGAACACATCGATATGCCGACTACCCAGGCTTGTATCTTCGAGCCCACTCGCAAGGAATCACGTCGCCTGAATACTGGCTTCGAGGATTTTGTCCCCGCTAGCAAGCTGAGCACGATGGTGAAGGAGGACGCCGAAGCGCAAGCTAAGGACGAGAAGCGGACTAAGGTCAAGGTTAAGGCTGTCGCAAAGAAAGTCAAGAACGCGGCGAAGAGCTTTGCGATGAAGAAATAGACTGGTCTTTCCACTGATTAAGGTAAGGACACCATAACGACTAGAGTCATGGTATCTAGTAAGGATTTCGTTTCGTCAGGTTGATTCCCTATTTATCACCTGACTGTGCTCGACAAAGGCTCTTCGTACTTCCTGCTGTTCTTGCGCTTCGTTACAGAATATGCCAGATCATCGAGAACCATAATGTTTAATTCTTCCTTGATTCATCATATTTTCATCCACCAGTCCAGCTCTCATCTCATTCCTACTAACTCTGAACACTCTTGACACTCACGAGCGACTATCCGCGATCCAAGATAGCTTGTGGTGATGTAAGCATTGTGAACATACCCTTTTCACCATTCGACGATATGTCCGCATGATCAACCCCTAGGGGCGCACAATGTCATTCATCATCATCTGCGACAAGCTATATGATTTTCCAGAATATTTTATCCTTCCCCTCATAGCATAGCTGATTATAAAAGTCAAAGCCCGCGGGATCTAAACACCTTTGCGTGCACCGTCAATATCACTGGGAGTATCGTGCATAGACATTGGCTCAAGTTCCACTAACGTCGATTGAACGCAACACACAATAGCAACCGCAATGCCGTCTGCATCTCCCGTACCGAAGTCAATCCTTCTCACCACTTCACCCTCTTCGGCAGCGCCTTCAACCTTGTTACCTTCCTCGCACGTCTCATTCGAGATGCCGTATCGCTCAAGGGCACTGTTCCCGCTGACTGACGCTGGAGCGCAGAATGCACACTCCATGGCGCAACGCGATCGAGAATTAGAAGCGCGATTGTGGCACGATGGGCTTGCGAAGAAGAATCTTGAGTGCCGGAAGAAGTGGTGGAAGATGATTGTGGGTAGGATGAAGGGTTAGGGAGGTGTGTATATGAAATCGTGGGGTTGCGTTGAGCTGACCTTTGGCCCTGAATTGGTGTTCTAGATGTGCTAAATCCACCATCGCTCTCAACTGAATCATGTCAAAAATGCGGTTCTTCGCTTGGTCACTCTTTCGTGCGCCCTTTCGTCATGATTTGTTAATAGCGAGTTTTGTTTCAACCGCACATATATCTCACTCAGACATTTGTACTAAGACACTATGGTGATCCAGACACTGTGTCTCTGCTATTCTTTACGCTTTTATAAAGTCCGCATGCCTATTTGCAATCTCACATTCTCGTCCACTTACTTAAGCTCCTACTGAAGAGCTAACGTTGTGAACGCGCAATATATACACCACATCATGCACTATATTCATTGTGAGCCTACTAAGAACGTGGGACGAGACGGACCATGAGGTATATGATTCCGAACATGAGGCGCCGGTGTAATCGACAAACCAAACGAACTCCTAATCGTAGCACAATCTCAACTCGGACGACCTGCTTCGGCTGAGAGTACGACGCCTCAAAGTCCTCCAAGTTACCCCCTCGCGTTCGATTTTCACCAAGACTCAGCTAAGCCAACGTTGCAGTCATGATCGCCTGTCGGTCATGTCTGCGATCTGCAGTTTCTCTGGGCGCTGAGAAGGCAGTTGCGTTCACCGAGGCACCGCCCGAAGTCTACGCCATCTCACCAGAAATGGCGTCTTACTCTCTAGGTGAGCAACTGGGAAAGCCATCGGTTTATGATGTTAATAATGCTGAGATTCTGACACAGCACTTGTGCAGTGAGTAAGAATTAAAGGCATTTCATAAACCTTGCCTATCCCCCATTCCCTTCTTGTAATGTTTCCATTATGTTCTACTTCACGCGAACATGTCTATACTAGCATTCCAATTCAGCGTCTTGATCATGTACTGATGATATCTTCAGCAATACGTACGACATTGTGCGCGCATATATACCACCGTATATTCACTTTGCAAGTTAATGTGCAAGTACATACGACCACTGAGGAGCGTCATGATCGACATATAAGCTGAAGGCATAGTCTGCCAGTCTAATTGTCAGAACCTCACATAAACCCACAATCCACCTTGCATCCTGCATCCAATCGCGCTCTGCGACTACTTAAGAAACTCAGCAAGTCGATTTAACATGCACCTCCAACCACAACCAACAACCCCCGCGAAAGAGAAGTGGAAGAAGTTGAACCCAGGCCTAGAGTTTGGCGAACTTTGATACTTCGACGTCGCTCGCAAACAGAAGTCTGCCGGACCAACAGTCGGCGTCATGGACTATATCACTCCTGTAGAAGAAGACAAAGTGCCGATGGTACATCGCATGCCAGCATCTCGTTTCCTAGACACTGGCGGTGAGAAGACCGCCGGGAAAATGACTGGACAACAAGCAGAATGGCTGAAGCGTGCACGGCAAGAGAAGGCTCTCCAGAAGCAGCGTGAAGAGGAAGAAAATGTCGAGAACATTGCGATCCAGCGCATTGCCGGCGGGTCGCGGTCGCTCAGAACGCACCGCGCATTCAGTCCCAGCACATAAAGCTATCGCATGCATCATCGGCATCCTCGTTCGTTAAGTCAGAATCTAGCTCTGACCCAACAACAGGTCTCCCATTCCGACCTACCCTGGCCAAACGCGGGACGGACTTCTGAGATTTCTTGCCACCTGAGCGTGTCGCCACCTGAAACGAGGTAAAGCGGCCGTCTGGCCAGAACTACCGTCCGCTACAAGCATTCGTGAAAAAGGCAAAAGGCAAGGTTGAGGAGCATCGTGAGTAAGCGGCGCCTGGACCGTGCTTTCAACGAACGTTAGAGCGAAATCCTGAAGAAACGGCAAGTAGTTAGTGATTAGCATGTATTTGTGGTGCACTAGCCATCTGCGCGCCTCATCGGTATAGGAAATGAAATCTTCTGCTCATAGCAGATGGAATGCTGTACGCATTGATGTATCTGAAGTCTTTTCGCACTCGGTTTGTGATCGTCTAGTCTCCTTGTGAATCTTCGCCGGTCATCGGTTCATCGTCTGGTGCCAGATAGTCCTGTGGTCTCTGTCTTAGGATGTCACATTAGGACCTTGTAAGTCTCGCTAAGCTGTGGCTGTCCAATGTTCTGCTCGCGAGCAATCTTCCTAGCCTTGCCCTTGAGCCGTGAACCCTTCGCGATGGGTGCCTTTGTTGCACTGTCTGCCGAGGTAGTACATGTAAAGCCGAGACCAGACGCTGTCTGCGTAAGTTACGTAATAAAGTAATCCGTTACAACTTTGTACCGCTGGAAAGAATTGCCAAGATGTTGAGGAAGCATATTGACGCCTCGTCGGTAGCAGTATGACGCTCTCAGCGGTGGTGTTAGATTGAGGAGCAGTCGAGAGGGATTTCTGGGGAGGGAGGAGCCCAGAGATCAATTTGAGTGAGGAAAATATATTGACGGCGGTATCAGCTTGGCCCGTTTGCGTGAATGCGAGAATGCGTGAAAGCTTCCGCATCATTCTCTAGCAGTCGGCGAAGTTCCGAGAAGGTAGCACCTAAGCACCTACCGTTCCACAGCGGCTTGGTTACAAAATATCTCAGTAGACCTGACACCACTGGTCTTCGTGGCATGCCTATCTTGAGCACGATCTAACATCCAGCAGCGCATATTTGCTCGAGAAAATCGTCACTGTCTTCAAGAAGACAAAACGGACATATGATATATCGCTATCACGCCCCGGAATGAAAAACCAGGACGACGTGAACTGATGGCAGGAATTGCAAAGACATTGACGTGGTGTAGTAGGCATGCACCAGGCTATTAGTTCTCTGAGCGTTTGAGTTGGTCGCATCCGATCGCTTGGGAAGTCATGAACAGAACGCGTATCGAAATATCTCAGTTCTCGCTGATGATAGACTTATCAGTATAGGATGCGAAGAGCCAGCTTTATCGTTCGTTTCACTCGCACGACTGCCACCAAAGCTTTGCTGACCATGAGAGCAGCAGTTGTCTTGCAGTCTGGGCACCTGTTAGCAGGGCACCTCAAATCTGCAAGGGACGCACTTACTGATGTAAAAGTTTCCAGCAGAATATCGGAGCGCATCTTCGGCCTCGCGAATGGTCGCACGCGAACTGGCAAAGACTGAACTAGTCAGCGCGAAGCCCCCGCCGGCTTCATCGACTTTCTCAAGGATATTCTTCCACTCCTCAACAGGATATACGTGGATGGCGAGTACCGGGCCGAAGATCTCATAGTTGAAGAGCTTGTGATCCGGAGAGCCGGCCAGGTAGACTGTAGGCTTGACACAAAAGCCCGTTGAGTCGTCATAGCTACCACCCGTGAGCAGCTTCAGCGACGAATCGTTATTGCTTTCGTCGATGACTGCCTTGATCTTCTCAAACGACCTGCGATGGATAACAGGACCCATGAACGCAGCAAGATCCTCATGCGGGTTTCCTTGCGTAATCTCACCGACATCCTGCAAAAAGGCGTTGAGAAACTCTTGGGATCGGCATTGAGGAAGGTACAAGCGCGATGTCGCGGAGCACTTCTGGCCTTGGTATTCAAAGGAACCACGAATGGTATGCTTGACTGCTGATGGGATTTCCGCGCTCGGATGGATAAGTGTAAAGTTCTTGCAGCTGGTCTCGCCTACCAGGCGCGGAAATTCGCCGTACGGTTGGTTGCCAATGCCTTGACCGACACGAGCACTCAAGGAACGGAACACATCTGATGAGCCGACAAAGTTGAGGCCCGCAAGGTCGCGATGCTGGAAGACAACATCGTTGATCTCTTCTGCGTCACCGGGTATGAAATGTATAGCATCTGGCGGCAGACCAGCTTCCAGCAAAATCTTGTACACGAGAGTGCTGGCGTAAATATAAGAAGGCGATGGCTTCCAGAGCACAACGTTGCCCATGATCGCAGGTCCAGAGATCAGATCACCGCCAATGGTAGTAAAGTTGAAAGGCGATATGGCATACACGAAGCCTTCTACGGGTGTTCGCGAGGCGTTTTTGTCGCTTTATTCGAGCGATGCTGGTTCTGTGAAACTGTCCTTACCTCAACGTAGAACCAACACGCGTAGAGCCGACGAAGTGGCGAATATGGAAGACAGTCTATGTTGCCTTTCAATACGTCAAGCTTTTCCGTAGGAAGTCTTTGTCGCTGTATGGTAACTGTTCCTGCTTCGAACGAGCAACATCTTTGCAAACCCAGGACAGCCATTGCGAAGCCGCATTCGAGCGCTGAGACGATGATCGCAGCATCAGAGACGACACGTCATCGAAGCGCACTGAACCTCACGCCAGAGACTTCATCTCGTGAGGGTGGGGAAGAGTCCAGACTGTGAACCAACATTCGTGTCCAAGTTTCATCTAGGTGTCTTTCGATCAGGAAACCTGCTCAGTCTCGAAGCAAGACCTCTGGCATCTTAATCAAGTAGTACATCTACATACTATTGCCAGGTTGGTGTAGAAGTCGTCCTCGTACTCTGCGCGCATGATCTTGTTGAGCTCATTCGCTGCCGACCATCGCGAGGGTATAATCTCGTCCTTTTCGAAGACCGAGATATTTGTGTAGCGTTGATTGGCGAGCTCGAGCGCAGTCGAGAGCCCAAACGCGCCAGCACCAACGATGGCGATTGTGTCAGTTTTGGAGATAGTCATCTTGGATTGATTTGGTTGAATCAGCGAATTGATTGTTACTTCAGACCTTTTGCGGAGAATTGAGCTATAATCACACAGCAACGCTAGGACTGAAAATCGCCGTATTGTCATCCGATCCTGAGCGAAGGTCTCGATCAGTCCGCCTTGATCGTTGTCGAACAATACCGGCGTTCACACTCGGAATAAGTTGCGAACGACCGTATCGATACAATAGAGCTATTACCCCACGTAGCAGTTTCTTCGCTCTTGATACCGACTGGCCCGATGGCCTGGATTGCGCATGTTCTTAGAGTACTGCTGCAACCCCAGCAGTCTTTGCGTCGGTCTCGCATACCAAATTAGGTAAAGTCCGTAGCCTCAAGGGAGCGCTTCCGAGAAGCCGATGACAAGCGACCTGTTGAGCTCACAACAAATGTGTTCGAAGAAATCATTGCGAACAAGGCACTGGCGCCTGGAAATATCGAGGCCAGTACTGATGAGTGATCACGGTGTCCCGCATAGTACAGCGCCCATAGACCATCATCCATCACGAATGACCACAAATTGATGAGAGCTTGTAATTTCCAAGCAGTCCTCCGTGGTACGGGAATTACACGATCAGCACTGTACTGAAAGATGGACGTTGAAATGCTTGCCCGGAGTTTTGGTCGGAGACATCGCTACTGCTGGTATTTCAGCAACGCTCGTCAGCCCGAAAGTCACCGCCATTGACAGGTGATTCTCACACAACACTATCTATACACCTCGACTGATGCAGTGACAGAGCCGTTGTTGAGACCGCAGCCTCACATGAGCAACTCCTAATCCCCACGCTGAAATCTCACATATTGTGCTCCCTACGACATCCACGACTTTCCTTCGCCGCGAAGCCCTTCTTCTATGTCTAGACCTTGTACGCTACGACATACACGATCACAAATACGGTAGAAAGTGTGGCCAAAGCCTTCACGATGGAGCTCGACCGCGTGATTTTTAGTCCCATCACATTCATCTCGACATGCCTTGTCAATGTCTCTCTGGGAGTCTGGAAAGATATCCGCTTCGTCCAACTATATGGTCGACGGAGTAACGCAATGGGTGCAACGTCATATACTGATACTAGAAAAACCGTCCCGCGTGGAGTATTTTCACCGCAGACGAACGTGCCCAAGGTATTGGGAGCAACCTTTCTCTTCCTCGGTGCGATCACGATATTCGGATCAGTCATTTTTCCTCCCATTCTACCACCATTGTTATCAGACTCGTACTTCGCCAACGACGCCATGGAAATGGCTGCTCTACAGCTTTCTGTGCCGATATTGTCTCAAATCGTGGCAAGCCCCGTGCATCTGCTGACGTTGGATCTCTACAATATCCCAATGAAGGACAGTAGTGGTACAGGAACCGGAATATTGAAGCGAAGTTTGGCGTCAACGACGGTAATGAGGTGTTCGAGGATTGTACCGGCATTTGGTGTAGGGCTTGTCGCTAACACCGGCTTGAGGGACTACTTCCATCGCATTGCACGAGCGACAGAGCCAATCAGGCCCTTAGATGATACTGGTGAAGACGGGAATTTGTCCGTGTTCTAGATGTGACTATTAATAAAAAAGAAAGCGGTCGTGGAAGGCATGTATGCAGTTCCCAAAAGAAGCCACTGTTGTGCTACAGTTCGAACTTGAGTGATACCTCCATGCCAAGTTAAAGCAGCAGACTTATTCAGTTTTTTGTATGCCACAAGAAGACACCGCGCAAATCAGAGTATGAAGTGAGCAACATGGTGATGGAACGATCTACCTCTGCACATTGACCCGAGTCAAACCGCTCAACCCCGCACCAATCCCGAAGCAGTATCTAGCTATGCAGTTGCCCACCATCTCGTAATGGGAAAGATAGCAGTGCATCACTTACGCTTGTTAATCCGTCGCGTGATTGAACACGTCGCTACCAGAAGCGCCCAATGAAGCCAGTGTTTGCGACTCGGCTTACCATCCGAGCTACGGTACGAGAGCTCGCGAAGGTCACGAGTAACGTGGGGCTCAAGGAGCTATTATCGAGAGCGGGATGCGGGGTCGTAGAGGTCGTGAGAGTGTACGATGAAGATAAGGGGATATAAGCTGCATTTGGTATGAGCAGAACTTGCGTACCTGCCACTTTGATCGTGTTCATCTTATCACTTCCCAAAATTGATCCTTCTACCTTGTCAAAAACATCGCAATTCACCTTGAACTCTCTTTGTACTGCAATTCATCTGTTGAACAACCATGGTCCAAACCCGGCTCGGCGGTCCAAGTGTGCGATGTTTAGTAGCGAGGAAACCGTCCAACATCAGCTACAACTTATTCGAAGTTCGACTCAGTTCAACGACAGCACTTCCGCGAAGCAAAGGTGGTGAAGTTCCCTATGATGCAGCAACCACAACAGCCAAGCGACAACTGAATCCGCACCCGTTATCCGTCATGCCAACCAGCATGCTGCTTCGATCACTCTTCGTTGCCACTGTGTCGTCAAATAAAATACTCCTTTTTCCGGTGCTTCGCATCTTATCGTTCTTTGCGAAACCCAATAGGGGCTTCGTCTTTAACGTCGATCGAAACCCAGTACTAAACGTGCTCTTAAAACGGACTTTGTACGACCAGTTCTGCGCTGGCGAGACGGAGCAGGAGACTAAAGAGTGCGTGGATCGGTTGAAGGCTCTGGGATTCAAAGGAGTGATACTGACATTCGGGAAGGAGACGGTGGTAGATAACAAGACTCAGCAGTCCCATCACATGAGCAGTACGACGGAAAAGGGTGATGAGGTGGAGGATGCTGTGACACAAGACATTGAGATCGAGGCATGGCGTGTGGGAACACTGCAGACCATGCACTTAATATCGGGAGGCGATATACTCGCAATCAAGTAAGTTCGGCAGCTTCCCAATACTGAGAAACTGGAGACTGAAGCGAATCACAGAACGACAGGAGGTGGCCCTGCAGTCGTCGAAGCATTTGCAAGAGGCGATCTACCACCCCAGCAAATGCGCGACGCACTCGAGGAAATAGCTGTTCAATGCAAAGAACGGGGCATTCAGATCATCGTCGACGCTGAGTCTCAGAAGTGGCAGAAAGGCATTGATCGAACAGCTCTCGAGCTTATGCGCAAATTCAACACCGACGGAAAGGCCATTATCTACAACACTTACCAAGCATATCTCAAAGGTACCCGGGCGAACATCCTGCACCACGTGGAGGAGGCACAGAAAGGCGGCTTTACGTTGGGCTTGAAGCTCGTGCGCGGCGCATACATCCTTTCAGACGAACGGAGCCTCATCCATGACACCAAACAAGACACAGACGATGCATATAACAGCATCGCGCAAGGTGCCATTCGGCAACAGATCGGCGACTTTGGCGCTGATGGCCCTGGCGCAAAGCCTTTCCCCCCACTCAACCTCTTCCTCGCCTCTCACAATCGCGAGAGCGTGCTGGCAGCACACAGGTTGCGGCAGCAGCGCATCGAAGCTGGCTTGCCCACCGTTACGGTCGCTTTCGGACAGCTGCACGGCATGAGTGACGAGGTCAGTTTCTCATTGCTGGCGGAGAGAGACGAGACTGAGAAGCCACCTGAGGTATTCAAGTGTTCGACGTGGGGTACGATGGGCGAGTGCATTGCGTACTTGGTACGGAGAGGGGTGGAGAATAGGGATGCGGTGTTGAGAACAAAAGATGAATTTGCAGCATTGAGGAAGGAGACGTGGAGGAGAATGAAGGCGCCGTTTTCTGCCTAAAGACATAGAATTGAGCCGTATCGGAAGTCATATGTCGTATAGGACTCATGTCACATTTTGTGCAGATGAACTTGAAGCCTGCGTTATCTTACAGCATGCTTGCATGCAGTCGTGCATGTCCACCGGCGGTTAGATTCGGTGTCGCGTTGAGCGATGAGATCAGGCGCGGATTGATAACAGTGGGGTTAACTTACCGAAATCGTTTCCAGCGCAACCAATCACACCAGATCCACACCGGATGCGCTCCCGACAAGCACTTGCCTGTTTTGAGAATGGTTCAAGAGCATCCTCGAATTGGTCGTAGAGGCTCATCCAAAAGACTTACAACATTACATACTTCGCTTTCGAGTCTGCTGGTCTCCCGCTCGAATCCAGCCATAGAATCATCCCAGCTTATTTGGTATAATCCAATCAAGTTGTTATGGGTGTTTTTCGAAATACCAGTTACCACCTGGATCTGGCATAGGTCGATCCTGCGCAGGAGTACGTCCTATACTGCCTGCGTATACACGCCAAGCTTAGCCAAGGCCTCAAGATCTAGCGCCCTCATCAAATCTGTGAACCTTCACACCCCTCTGCACGCTAAGCAAGAGTCAATACCTATAGATTTCTAGGGCGATTAATTAATCGTACGGCCTTGCATTCTGGAGATTTGCACGAGATTTGGAGCTTATACGGTGGTAGTGCATCAAAACCGAGCCGATCCTACCCTGATCCAGGTGGTAACTGGTATTTCGAGAACCATAATATACTCCAACAACCTTAAACCATGTCCGAACACACGCTATGCATTCTCGGTTGCGGTACATCAATTTCTACACCGACCAGACACTTACGAAGCTGATCACAACCACCCAGGTAACCTCGGCACGCCGATTTTGGCAAGCCTTCTCAATGCTCCCAAGGATTCGAAAGCAACTTTCTCAACATACATCGCGTGCGTGCACAGCCAGAAATCACAAGACAGGTTGTCAAAACAATTTGCTCCCGAAAAAGAATCTGGGAAGCTAAAGATCTCGCGAGGCGAGAACGTAACAGCCGTGCAAGAGTCTCACGTTATCGTTCTCGGTGTCGATCCAGCTGATGTCGAGTCAACACTCAAGCAAGATGGCATCGCCGCCGCACTCAAGGGCAAACTCCTCATCAGTATAGTCGCCGGCTGGTCGCGAGAAAGTCTCGAGCACCTTGTATCCCCAAACTCAGGACCCGCGGAATCGCAGATATGGATCCTTCGCACCCTCCCCAATATCGCCGCTCAGGTCTCGCAATCAATGACCGCGATCGAGTCACCAGATCCAGACTTTCCACCCGCATACATGGAAATCGCAGACGCCATCTTCTCGCAAATTGGTAAAGCAGTACATGTTCAGCCACGCCTTATGCCCGCTACAACCGCCGTCGCAGGCTCAACGCCGGCATTCTGGGCTGTCATATGCGACGCTTTCATCGATGCAGCTGTCGCAGTCGGTTTGCCGAGGCACATCGCGCAGGCGCAAATTTACCAGAGTATGCGAGGTACGGCGGAGATGCTGCAGAGTGGTGTGCATCCGGGGTTGTTGAAGGATCAAGGGACGTCGCCGGAGGGGTGTACGATTGGTGGTTTGATGGTGCTTGAGGAGGCGGGTGTGAGAGGGCATTTGGGCAAGGCGTTGAGGGAGGCGGTTACGATTGCGCGGTTGATGGGGAAGGGAGAGGGAGAGGTGCATGTTAACGACATACGGCGGTAGATAATCGAGAGGATTTGTGGTATTGCATTTGAGCTAACATGAAGGACTTGGGAAAGACTACATATTGGCCGTTTGTCCAAGCACGACAGTTTTCTAGAAAATTACCCTTCCGAGTCATGAAGACAGCAACATGTAGAGGGTATTGCGCAAATTGACACTTTTTCTCACGACCAAGCGCAGCACCATTGATACCTGCGACGTCTTGGGTATTAGCTTCGACTATGCCTTGTTCTGGGACGGTTGACCAGAAATGACCAGTCTGATGCACGCGATGCGGCCGGTTGTAGTAGGCTTCGACAGGTCGACGGGTTGTTGTAGATTGCGATAGGTGGATCGGCTGATCTGAGCGACCTCGTCTTCAACGTCTTTACTGTCGGTCATGGCCTTCGTGTCGTCCATGTCCAACGTGCAGTCCATGTGCTTGAAGAGGCCCCAACGATCAGCTCGCTCAGCATTTGCCCTGAGTTGTTGGTGTGCCGGCTGACCAATGTCGGAGAGGTTTCGGTAGTGTCTGATCATAAACGAGAACAATATCCTGGCGTCGTCTGTCAGGAGTGAGGTCTTTTGTTGCTTGGCCTGGGTGGAGAGGAGTGGCAACTGGGAGACTGCGCGGCGATGGAAGGCCGTGCTCACTTCGGCGATCCGTGCGAGAAGGTCGATGAACGTTTCCAACGTCTGTTGGTCTTGTTCAAACTCGTTTGCGGTCATGGTGGTCGAGTTGCCTGGTGCGGAGTGTATTGGCGCAGCGGGTAACGCGGACACGTCCTATGTGATTGCACTGAAGAGGTGAGAGAATGGGAAGAGAATTCGTTTGTGTGAAGATTATATTTTATTAACCCAGCTCAACGATAGTTTCATGGGAGCGTGCGTCCGGCCATGGTTCACCATACTACCTCTACCACAGGATTAGAACCGAACAATTAGCGTACCCTGTGTTGATACGACTAGCGAGAAGACAACTCCCTGGAACCCTCATGGCAGGACTGCGGATCACGATTTTACCTTATGGCAGCCACACCACTCCTCAATCACACGCGCTAGTTCTCTGCTTTCTTTGCTTGCATACAGTGTCTTTGACAGTTTAGACGGGTCGGTCGATCGTTTGACATACCTGTTGCTCGCCCTCGCATGTGCTGAAGCAAGCAGCAACCTTATCTCTTCGTTTGGAGTTTTTTTTTTTTGTATTAGGACGTCATTCGAAACGAAGGTTTTTGCAATAATATCTTGGTGGTGAGTATTGGACCATGAGAATGGGTTACACCATCGAGGAGCATAGTAGCGGTGTGCGATGCAGTGTCGTAGGTCCGGATTGTTGCGGTAGATTGAGATACGCCTTATCAGGTTGAAAACCGCTGGACTAATCTTTGGGAAAGGCTCCACGATGGTGGCGTGTAGGTAGCGCAGATCCTCCATAAGAATAGCACTTAGCTGCTGACGATCGACCTTTGCCAACGTTGACGCCACAAGTTGCGCAAAATGAGGAAAGATTCTCCATCTCGTTTTCTGACAATATTGAGTTTTTGTGTCGTGCAGCGTGAGTGGAAGCTAGCTTTGTTGTCGACAACGCGTGTTGAAGGGTATCGATTTCGACCTCGTAAGTGTATGCGGTTATGTCGATAAGATATCTAGATATGGTTTCCCTTCCCCTGCCCTGAACTTGGATGTTCGTGCACCCGACTGTTGGCTGCGAGTCGTATGGCGGAGGTGGATCGGATTTGGCCATGGTTCGTTGTTATGCAATTGTGGCAGAAAGTTGTTTGTGATCGTAACTTGATCCAGCAAGTGCTGGAGATATTCGACTTGAGAAAATTTCTTAGGAATGAGGGGTGAGAAATTGAGTGTGGGAGTGTGATCGAACGACCACGGTTCATCAAGCTTTGGCGTCGAGCCCATACCATGGGTCTTCGCCTTTAGCCTACCACGCGGCACTCATGCCCTGTCGGAAGTTGCAGCTGTGATATATAGACTGCGTACAAGTACAGATTTTTCTGACCGTGTTCGATGTTCGACGAAAACCAAAGGACTATTGTTTATGACGGACGTCTGCATTGAGGAAAGAATCTAGGTTCGTACAACGTTGACAGAGCAAGTATCCTATGCCAGATTCTGGACCATCGAAAGCCCAGAATGAACAAGCGATGTGCGAGGATCTCCAGCAAGCGCTCACAGCAAAGTTTGACCCGCGACCGCAGTTTGTTCACATGCCTGTCGAGGCGGAAGATCAAGCGAAAAATCGACGAAACCAGCTTATGACACGCGCCGAGCTCACACATCGTACAAGAGACAATGTGCCGACCACTGTGTATCTGGTCTTACCCGGCAAAATTTATTGTTCTGGAGGTATCCAGTCTACCCTCCCGACGTAATTCGGTGATGATGCAAGAGGGGAGGGTCATGACATCGGAACCGTGAAGTGTGGACGACGAAGGGTGAAGATTTGCTATCCGGCTTCTATATCTAGTAGTAATGTTCACTGTACTCTCATCGATACCGACTGCTCTGAGTTTATGCGCGACTGTGAAGAAACAAAGTAATGTGCAGCACCTCAGTGCTCTGGAGGGATCCGAGATGCAATATCAGCGTCTTTTAAGAATGCCAAAATAGAGTATTCCGGCTCAAGAACGGTGCTCTCAAATGATCTAGAGACATCGGTCGCGATATCGCAAGCAAGTGTGCAAGCATATGATGATCACCAGCGTAGTGGTCTCGCTACGAGAGCAGGCTCTGGCATCAATAGCAACCGCAGGCAATCCACCATCGTCAATCGGATCTCTGAGGCCATTCAGGCTACTCCAAGTCCAGAGAATTGTGAGTTGGGATTGGTAGTGAGCAGGGCTAGGTCTAGACTCACACATGGGCGGTCGAGCTCACTAACCTTCACTCCGTCAGAACGTTCGTGCATGCACACAGTCATGGTTTAGATCACGTTCAATGGACATGTCAGTGTTGCGACTGCATCTAGGATGCTGTTTGGGGACGATATCGTGGGCACGTGAGCGGTGTCCGTGCCCACGTCGCTGCTGGCGATATATCGCCCACGTGACTGCCCAAATAGTTGTCGACAACCCCAAAGTCAACAAATTCAGTTGACCTAATCCTGAAGGTCCTCGTGCACCTCACCTCTCACCACACCTGCTCTCGCCGCACACCGCCGTCAGTGCTAACATGTCGTTTTGGTGTGGGATCTGCTCTGACTCTTTTACCTCGAAGGCTTCTCTCAATCATCATACTGCAAACCATAACGACGCTACTACCCCGCAATTGAGCTGCGCTGTGTGCGGCAGGCCTTTCGACGATTCTCTCGCGCTCGAGAGCCATAAGATCTCCTCCGGTCACACTGCTGAACAGTACACGTGCAACGACTGCGGCCAAGCCTTCACTACCACTCGCGGATTAAAGGACCACAGGATGAAGCGACCAGGTTGCCGCAAAGCCTTCGCGGACGTGTCGCCAGCTCCTCAAGCTCGGCCTGAGGCGCCTGTACACTGCGACCGCTGCTCGATCACCTTCAGGACCCGCCGAGAGTTCAAAGACCACCGGAGCTACAAGCGAGGTGGACCCTGTGCTGACCATAAGCATAAAGCTCCGTCAAAGCATCGTGGTGGCTACGTTGATCCTGACGCAGTCCAGACAACAGTGAGCGACACCCTTGGCTACGACGAGTGGGCAGATGAAGACGATGAAGATGAGGAATCAGACGCTCCGTCAGACCTCAGTGTCGGGAAAGTGTGGTGCGGGAAGTGTAAAACCAGCTTCGAGTCCATGGCTAAGTATAACGCTCACGCCCTGCGGTGCGTAACTCAACCTCGTTCGGTCGAGTCGGCCAGCGTGAAGGCAGCATCGCAAGTGTCCAAAGCCATCCAGCCTAGACTGTCAACTGGGAAACAAATTGTGCCAGCCAAGCTGCCTGAAGCTATCCAGCCTCCACTTCAGGTGTTCACCAACAGCACACCATTGCCGCAGCAACAGCCTTGTCAGCAACCTCTAGCACCACCACAAGCTCCGACAGCTCGCCCTACCTCATCAACGACTCCTTTTACGATGCTAACCTGCAACATCAACGGATGTCAGAACTCCTACAGATCGGAGCCGGCTCTGAAGAACCACAAGGCTGAAGTGCACGGCGTCGGCGGTCGGAAGATAGATCTGCATGGCAAAGATTCCTGGATGCTCAGTCAACGTGCGCGCGAAGATGCTAAGCGCGACGGTCTCCTGCGCGGATCTCCAGCAGGCCCCTTTCTTGGTCGTGGACAGGGTGGTCGAGGTGCTCCTGAGATCCTCACGCCGCCTCCCATCCCTGCCTTCCGACCCTTCCAGGCTCCTCAACCCGCAGCTCGACAGGCTCATGCCTCAGCGAGCCCATCGCCGCGCGGTCCTCCTCAGCAGACACCTCACCAAGTGCCACGCCTGGCCCCAACTCCAGCGCCCGACATGATGCCTCCCAGCCAGGACATGGTCATGTACTTTGCCATGGAGCAAGCGAAGAACCTGGAACAGGCGCAGTACATAACAGGCAAGATGTTGCGTCTGCTTATCCAGTCTGACATCTTGATTCACCACGATGGCAAGATGAACGTGAGCGGCATCGATTGGACTCGCATCGGCTTCTCGAAGCAATCAGATGTAGTCGCCATGTTCGACGGCATGTGCCATCTGCCTAAGGCATTCCAAGGCGAGTACCTGCCAGCCCCCAAGGCGCTTTCGGACGAACACGCGGACTTGGAGCACGTTTGGGATACCACCGAGTTTCAGCCCTCTCCCGATCGCGATCGTCCCAAACCAGGACTAGGCGTTGTTGCTTTGGCATGCAGCAAGGTCTTGCTGCCGAATTGTCTCCAAGAGGTCGTCAAGATCGCCGCCGTTGACCTCGTCACCTGCCGGATCCTCATGACACATCTCGTTTGCACCGACCCCAACATGAAGGTCGCGGATTGGCGTTCTACCGAGACAGGTCTCTTCAGCTGGAAGGATATGGAGCAGACTCGCCTGAACGGATTCAAGGTCCTGAAGGGCTGGGCTGCAGCTCGCGCTGCACTGTGGAAGTTCGTCGACAAGGAGACCATCATCGTTGGCCACAACCTCCGTTCCGACCTCGACAGCCTGCGTATGATACACGGCCGCGGTGTCGACATCGCCAAGGTCGCGGAGAAAGCGGCCAAGGGTCCGCTCTCGAAGGTGCAAGTTGGCTTGGATTCTTTGTGTCGCGACTATTCTAAAGTCATGCTGAAGAGTGATCCTGAATACGGTCGCGACGCTCTGATGGATGCATTCGCGCTGCGGGAGACGGGCTTGTGGATTATCAAAAACAAGGAGAAGTTCGAGAAGGAGATTCGACAGAAGAGCATTGACTATCAGAGGATCATGCCTCGTGCCGCCGCCGCAGCTTGAAGATTGAGGGCTGAAGGAGGAGAATTGACGAGATCTTTGGGGACGGATGATTATGGGATGAAGACAGTCTGGCTCATATAGGACACGAAAAGAAAATGCAGCGCAATGACACGCTGAAGACATCCGAGCTGCTGTTTCGTGATTGAAGCACAAGTGGTGTTGACGACCTTTTCTTCATGACTCGTCGAACAAGATCTGTCGCCATTATCCTGGAGTGAGCAATCGGCGCATGGCGACACGACGCCCAAAGGGATCTGAAGACATCCAGCCTGCCTTTTCCCGTTCATTCGAGTACCTCATTTCTCCTCTTGCTCCTTCTCCGCAACATCCACCACAAACGCACCGCCCAACAAAATTGCCGGCTCCTCAATACTATGATGCTCATAACTCAACGTCCCCACCCCGCCCGCCTCCAATATCAAACTCGGATTATCCTCCAACCTCTTCCCAATCCATCGCGCCGCAAAACTCCGCAGAATATGCCCATGCGCCACAATCAACACATCGTTCGGCTCGCCCTTGCTTCCCTTCCAGCCCGCGTCTTTCCCGAATTTGCCCTTGTGGTACTTTTCGCGCAACTCTGCGATCAGCGCGTCTAGCCGGTCGGAAATGTCTTCTGGGGATTCCCCGCCCTCGCAGCCATCGCGCCATATATCCCAGTCTTGATTCAGTCCTTTTGCTTTGCGTTCCTTTCTTATTTCGGGGGAGGTTTTGCCTTCGTAGTGTCCGTAGTCCCATTCGCGGATGGAGTCTGTGACTTGTATTTGGGCGTTTGTGCGGATGTCGAGGGAGTGTGGGCCGGAGGTAGGTTTGTCTTCGTGCCATGGAAAGCGGTCGCGGCAGCCGAGGTGGAGGAGTTCGAGGGTGCGTTGGGCGCGGGTGCGGGGGGAGACGTAGCTGTGGTGAGGTCTTGTAAGTATGGTGTCTCTATAGAGTGGGTTAGGGTTAGGGTAGCGGGGATCGGAGGGCGTACATGTGCGCGAGATTGCCAGGTACAATTAGACGGTCGTCGCCGACGAGTGCTTTGCCTGTTGCGCGTATTCGCTTTTCGCCATTGGCTGTGAGCGGGATGTCTGTTGAGCCCGTGTGACGGCCGTTGAGAGACCATTCCGTCTCGCCGTGACGGACTATAAAGACGCGTGGGTCGGGCATTGTGTGGAATTATGCGCAAATGATCAACGAGAAGACGGGCCGATGGAATGCAATTGCGCAAGTGGAGAGAATGGGCATAGGAAAAGAATGATGCAATTGAAGCAAGAAAGCAACGCAAGCTAGATGATGAGAAAAAAGAGCGGCTTCGACCGGATCAAGTACCTATTAATGACGTTCTCACTGGGAGGTAAATAAACGGTCGTATGGTGGGGTAAACTCCGACGTTCCTGGTTGCCCCACCACGCGTTTGGGCCGGGACAAAGTGCGCGTGTAGTCAGCATCCGTCAGCCCCTTGATGGTGACAAAGACATGAAGCAGTCGAAAAGGGCAGGACTGGAACAGAGGTATGCATGGAAAGACAAGACTTGTTCGTGATAAGAACATCGTTGAATTCGAACCCTCAAAACTCGTAGATTGACGTGGAAGGACGGAAGACATGATCTGCTTTAGCAGATCTCGTCGTCATGTCATAATGGCAGATGTATTCATGCTCTCATGCCATACCGGATCGTCGTCGTAGCTCATCGCGTCGTTCCCCGCTCGATTAGTCATTCTTCGGCAACACATTGATTGTAGAAGTCTGGTACAAGTCAGCATTTCGTACCCACCAGTAACCAGTACACGACTTACCATTCTGCACCACACACTTCGCACCCTTGTCACACTCTGTGCAGCCAGTCCAAGGCTTGCCGTCGTAGTAGCCTCCACATTGGTAGTACAATGGTACAGGACAGGCGGTGCTGCTAGGTCCAGTCTCTTCTCCTCCAGTCTTGGTCGGCTGTATTGTCGACTTCAGCGTTGTCTTGATGGTCTGAGTTAGAACGTCAGTAAGCTCTCAAGATGCCTCGGACACCGGTGCACATGGACGACGAGAGGCGAGGCAATAAACTGACCTTACTTGGTGTCGGCATTGGAGTTGTCTTCGGCGGGTCAGGCTTCTTCGATGTTGAGGGCTTCGGAGTAGGTGTCGAAGATGATCCATCATTGCATCGACCGCCAATACATGTAATGATGTACGTCTGGCGAGGAACAAGAGCATGGTTGTTGGTTGGGGCCTAACTTCTGTGAGTGTGTATGGAGCGAGTCTCGAGGAGTCTATACTTACAGCAAAGGTCAATGAGGAAAGCACCGAGACAGCCAGAGCGAGCGTAGTGAGCTGCATGATGGCTTGCTTTGTGAATAAGTTACCGAGTCTATACAAATGGAAGTATCCACCGCTGTGAAATGCAGATTTCATGAAGCAGGATTGGCCTTTTATACACTGTACTGCAGTCGCTGCTGATTTGCGAATCCGCTGGAGCTGGTCATCCGATCGCCGAAGTCATCGCCGGCACAACCACCACGCGTGGGTGGAATCGTAATAGATTGGCGAGCGTTATTGCCAAGCTCGGATACGGCGCAATTGTATATATTACTACGTGGACACAAATTGCGCGTGGTACAAGATGCTCCTTTCCGCAGACCAGGTCGTGGTGAGCTTCAGCTCGATTGCCGACAAGGCTCAGCGAGATCCTGAGCGCGGCACGCGGACCTCGCTTTACTCCGAGATCATATTCATGTCGAAGTCGATTCAGAAATACATATTGATCGAGCAGAACGGGAAAGCGCAAGTTGCTCTGGCTGCGCGGTAGATGGCCCCTTCCCAATGGATCAGATGGCTTCTGACGTTGACACGCTGACTATCGCATCTCGTCTCGTCTCGTACTTGATTCACATCAAAGCTCGCCTGGGTACCGAGATGCTCGAAGTTGGGGTACTGATGCTATTCTTGTATGATCTCGCATGTTCGATAGAGACTTCTTTACCCGCAAATTGAGCTTATCCGCATCCTGGTGACACCACAGTAAGCTGGCCAAAGGCAACTCGCTGGTATCTACAGTATCTATCCAAGGCTCCAGGCTGTCGATGGAACGATACGACGATGGCGTCGTCTCCGCAGGAGTTGGGGATGCCGATGGTGCGGCCATTCCAACCGGGTGCTACCGCCGACGATTGTCCAGGTCCGGGTAAACGGGAGGGTCGATAGAAATAACGTTTTGGAATGATCCAGAAGTCCGGGAGGTCGATATGAGGTTCGCATCAAGTGCGTGATGCTGACTGGGAATGGACGGTCGTGGAGGTGACTAGTATCTTCAACGAGCGGGCAATCAGGCGGCACCATTGTCAACTGCCTTCTCTTGCAGCGCAGCGCCACCCAGCAAATCACCCACGCCAATGAATTTTCTCACAAGAAACGCGCCTTGCGGTCTTAGCTTCCGATAGTATGTGTCCTCTTTCTCCAGCACCTCGAAGCTGTGCTTCCTGTACCACTCCAGTCCTTCTTCGTTTGCCTCCCAGACATGAGCTACTACGCTCTTCACGCTGTGCAGCTCTACTGCTCTTCGTACGACTCCTTGCAGAAGATGCATGGCAATGCCGTGCGCTCGGTAAGGCGCCAAAATGCCAATAGTAGAGATGTAGAGCTGCGAAGAAGGAAGGAGAAGACACCGTACGGCACCAACAAGACGTGGTGGATCAGAGGACAAGCCGCCGTTGCTGGTCTGGCTAGGCATCGAGTGCCACAGGGCGACTAATGTGATGCCAAGGTATGGTTCGGTCATGGTTTCCTTGTAGAAGCTCTCTGGGTATGCCACGGGAAGTGTAAGGGCATTGAGGCGCTTATAGGCGGGAAGCAGCTCATCTGTGAGCGGGACCAACTCGACGTTTGGTGGCAGTGGACGCAGCGCGAACAATTGCGGTATGGCAGCCTTCTCCACCGGCGCACTGATAGGTGTGGAGACTCGTGAGGTAGCCATTGGCGTAGGGTTCCTTGATGAGCGTGGACTCTTCTTCGACCTCGGTCTCGGAGGAGCTTGTAAGAAGTCGTCGGGTATGTCGTTCCAATTGTCCATGGCCTGTGGCATTGGAGTTGGAGTCGTGGTCGAAGGTACGCGTGAGGGCGCGGATGCAGACTTCGAAGGAGGCGGTGGTCGACTTGGAGCTGTAGAGGGCTTCGGAGGTGGCTGTGACGTCTGATTTGCTTGTGTGGTAGCCGCTGGCTTCTTCAGCCAGCTTGATATAGAGGACTGCATGATGGTTGTTGTATGGATGGACGGAGATGCTGTGTAGGATTTGCTGAGAGAAATGGAAATCTTGAAAGTGGTGCCTGTAAGCACAGTGTTGACCTCTTAGTGCACCTTCTTTCCCTGCCTCGAGAAGTCCGTATGAGTGTTGTGTAAGTGCATTCCGCGTCAACGAAACGTCGCGATAACTTTCTGGTGTCTTGACGCGCATGCCGATCTCTTCCTAGCACATTTTAGCGCGCCTGCGTCGGCCAAGCCGTGAGCTCCGACTTCTGCCAGCTTCAGCATCATCGCGCAGCCAGTCGGCCCATCCACGAGCACAACAATGGGCGCAGAAAACTCGAAACCCTCTTCGGAGGCCACACAGCATGTCTTCTCGCCGTACGTATAGCTCTGTCAGGCCAATGGCTGCAATGCACGCTATTCGATGCGATGCCAATGTTTGAGCATGGAGCTGATGAGCTTGCGCGCAGAGAACACCCCGTCAGATTCTCGAATGAACTCGTCGGCTCAATACAGAAGAACACTTTCGTACGTCATACACATCCCGGCATAGTATAGTGGATAGGATGGATTTGCTGATACGCCTACAGACAGACTCCACGCGATCACGGCAACAAGAACTCCAGTACCAGGAACGCCTGACCGCCGAGCTCGAGAAGCTACGCGAGCAAGAGACCCAGAACTTCTCCAAATTCAGCGAAACCCTCTCCGGCGAGCCCGAGCAGCCCAGCGAACCCGGCCTCGTCGAGAAGATCTCCGATGCGACTTCCTCGAAAGCGACCCTCGCGGAAAAGCAAAGGCAGAAGGACATGAGCAATAACAGCGTCACCAAGGAGGTCGAAGCGCTCAAGGCGAAATTGGCGAACAGGAAGAAACTGGAGCAGGTCGATGCCGAGGTCGGCAAGGCAAAGGAGGCGGTTGTCGCGTGCTTGAGGACAAACGACCGGCGGCCGCTGGACTGCTGGAAGGAGATTGAGACATTCAAGAAGGAGGTCGGGCGGTTAGAGAAGGAGTTTGTCGAGAAGACTATTCGATGAGCTACGCTCGGATATTTCAGTTTGACCGCGGCATTCGGTTCTTGTATAGATATGTTGGATGTGGTATAGTACCCAGAGGTGTCCCTCAAGCCGTTCTTTCTGCTGTCGATACTTCTTCTGATGCTTTTTTTTTTTCGTCTCGCTCTCACCGCTGTTCTTCAATTCTCGTTCGCTGCCAGCTTTCGGTGTTGCCTGATCACTAACATCATCTCATGCGCCACACACCGCTTTCATCTCTTGCGTTTGCGTCAAGGCATCTCGCTGCTCTTCTGCCACCATCCGAACCCTTCTGTCCTCTACCCCGCTCTTCCAATCAATCCTCCACATCTGCTCTAATCGTTCTTCACCTTCGATTGAGGCATAAAGAACATGCTTCACTCTCACCGTGAGGCCTCACCGTCGCAAGCCTTGTGCGCTATTCACGGTCACTGCTGGGTAGCAGCAGCGTATGAGTAAGCTTGCTCCTCGGTTTCTCTTACTCGCAAGCACCTTGGTTTCTCTCACTCGCAAGCTCCTCGACCGCAATCGACCACACTAGTTCGCTACACAACACTGGAAACTCAGAGCATCAATTGCACCGTTGCGACAAGCGGAGTGAGAGCTTGTCGAGGCAGCGCGGCTGGGCGGTTAGCAGGTGCACTGCTTGCAAGCGGTTGGTAAGCGTTTCTCCATTCTCAGGCCTGTGGCTTCAGCCAAAATAGAGCTAGAAACAACCAACAGCTTACCAGAGATTGTCTGCAAAATGTCGGGACGGAGTCTCGTTGAAGCAATTTCGTTCCTAGATGATGACGACGGCGACCCCTCCATGTACCTTGAGGATGAGATCGACCCCCAACGTTATGGTGGGTGATTTAACATTGCTGCTCCCAACCACTAATCACTGATGGTTCGATATAGACACCGAAGAAGAGGTAGATGATGACGCTGCCATTGACGAAAATGAAGACGATTTGGCATTGCTCGACTACGTCCCTTCCGCGTTCACCCCTCCGCCGAAAGACTCCGAGCTACCAGAGTTCATTCTCAAGTGTGGAAGCATACGGCCCGGCAATATAGTCGAGCTCAGGGACCATTCACGGAGGGCATCGAACCACCCGATCTCTGGAGACTTCTTGCTGGTACGAAGTATTGTCGAGAATGTGAAGTCCGAAGAAGTGGTCCTTCGAGGGTTTCGTATGCGGCGATGTACATATCTACGCCCTCTGTTCGACGGTGAGTGATCTTGACATCCTTTTCGAAGTCCAACTAATTGTGATTCAGGAAAGCTCAATGATGTCTTCATGCTCATCGAAGTCCGCGAGAACGACAAGCGACCGCGTTTTGTCCAAGGTTTGGAGGACGTCTCCCCAGATGAGGTCATCCACAAACGCGAATGCGTATTCACGAATGTCGATTATGATATCTTAGACACGTGCCACGTCAACAGGTTCGTGCCGGCTCGCCTCAGATCACAAGACGAGAAGCTGAAGTGGCTTTTCCGTCACGGAAAGCTAATATGTCGCTGGGTACATATCGTTGAGCTTCACAAGAATGGAAAGTCCTATGGCGGTGAAGCGCGGCGCATGTACAAGCGAGAAGTTTCAGACTTCTCGCAACAGGGCGATCTCTCCGCAAGTGTACCTCCTGAATCATCGATTCCGCAAGGGACATCGACAGCGGCAATTAGCGCGAATAGCTCGCTGTCCATCGAGTCTCGCAAACGAATTAGTTCTATTGAAGAGTCGGACAATCTTGCGTTCAAGCGCCCAAAGTCAATGCCTTCGAAGCCTCGGGTTTTCACCCTTGGTGATGGCTTCTGTGATAGCGGCGGTGTGTCCTCCGGTGCGCAACAAGCCGGGTTTAAAGTTATGTGGGGTTTAGACAAAGACAAAACCGCCATGAAAGCATACCGAAAGAATTTCCCGGGCGCACAGCATCTTGAAATGGATGCACACGTTTTCCCAGGCATCGCAAAGCGTTGTTTCCACGGCTGTGACCACCTACATATGTCTTGTCCCTGCAACTATTGGGCCGAATGCCAGTGAGTAATTCCTTGCAACTGATGCTTCAGGGAACTCACATATATTATAGTACGGTTAATGGCAAGAATGATGAGGCAAACATGTTGACCATCTACACTGTGGAAGCCTGGTTAGGTGCTCTCAAGCCCCGCGCCTTCAGTCTCGAGCAGGCACCAGGTTTGCTAAAGCAGGAACAACACAAGTTGTACTTCCGTAACCTTATAAACGGCGTTCTCTCACGCGGCTATGGCGTGCGCTGGAAGATACAAGATCAGGCTTGGTTGACACTTCCTCAACATCGACGACGGCTCATCTTTGTCGGCTCTAAGTATGAACGATACTTCTGGAATGGAAAAAGTATGCTCACATTTCGCAGGACTGGAATACCTCTTCCTCCATTTCCTGCTCCAATTCGTGGTCCACCAGGAAGTGGTTTAAAACGCTACACAACAATCGAAGATGCACTCAAAATCGTTGAGTGTCAATCTTTCGCTCTGAGAAACAATCGTTACCATCAGCCCCAGCTGGAAAAGCGACTGGATCTTGAGCCCATCGATCCACACGTCAACCTTGCGAAGTGTGTTACGACATCCGGGGGCGACAACGTACATCACTCTGGTCAGCGACTGTACACGGTCATAGAGCTTGCACAGTTGCAAGGATTCCTTCTGGATCATTGCTTCGCTGGCTCGCTGACCCAGGCCAAAACGCAATGTGGGAATGCCTGGCCCCCCAGGTCTAATAAGCATTACTTCTTGCTTTGGGCCGCTCATCGGGAAGCTTTCGACAATGGTTTCATCGGGCCCGAAGATGAGGTACTTGACCTCTATAACTTTTTGGAAGCTAAGGGAACTATCATTCCCAAGCCACCAACGATTGACGTGGATCTCTTCGATGGTCGCTCCAGCAAACGGGGCTCTCACGAGAGCCAATATCGTTACCTACATCGTATCGAGAAGACAGTCGAGCCCAACTTCCCGCTGCCACTTTGGGGCAAAAGGACGGCTATCGATCCTTTGCCAAAACGGAACACGAGAAGGAGACCAGTCTCGTCATCTCGACCGATGAGCGGATCACTCGACGGTGTAGAGGAGCATCCAGCCCCGGTTCCTCGTTGTGCGGTTCCTGCTCGCACCAGACAACGCCAAATGTATGATGGAAATGACAAAGACAAGACAATCGTCATTGATGATGACGACAGCAACTAGGACGAGTGCTTACCACCACCGCCCACGTAAACTCACGACATCGACCGTAGCACTTGGTACTCTGTAATGTCTTGTATCATAGACATGCGACTTCCAGCAAATATACATTCAGCCTCGCCAAGTCTCGATGCTTGGTCGGCCATGAGAAGTGTGGCACAGCTGTCATGAAGAAAGATTTGGCATCTTTCTCTTCCAAAATCTGACCAACCTCGAGTCGGAGACATCAGCACCACACTTTCCTCTGGTTCGTTTTCATTTGTGCTCATGATAATAGCCTCGCGTGCTACGTCGTCAAGACATTTGCACAGGCGGTGCATGATGTCTGCTAAGAATGCACATTACATATACGCGATGCGTCCCTATCTAAGGGCAAGTTATGCTTTGAAGCACGCGCACTAGACGCCTTATCTACGTAACGCCTAGTCCTGTTCACAGGAATACACAAAGTGCGCCGGCTTCCTTTTTCTACTCCATGCGTGACATATCTAATGTGCGCGAATGTATTACGAAATGGAACAGGGTATCTTGCTCCCACAGGCGCCTAACGAGAACACTTTTAGACGCCAACTCTGTTGATGCCACAATCTCGTTCTTATCCACTTCCTTCACACCTTCTCTGTCATTCTCTGCTCATCCTCTGTGTTCCCTAACTCTTCCAACACTGCCTTCATCCGGACCTCACTCCTCACTATCAAAACCTGCCCCACCAAATGCACCAAACTTCCCTTCAGTAACACGTCCCTCTCAATCCTAAACTCAAAATGCGAATCCGGAAAGTCGAACCGCATGTCATACTCCTGTACTTTCATATTTGCCAGCGCATTTCGAAACCTCGGATTCGTATCCGCAACATGAAATCCCATAAGCAACCTCCTGACATCTACATCCACGGCGGCCTCATTCCCATTCTCCTTTCCATCTCCACTCTCCACTACCCTCGCATCAACATACGGCCTAACATTCCCCCCAATCTTCAACTCCACAAGCCCATCCTTCACAGCCTCCAACACAAACCCCAAACTCGCCACATATCTCTCCGCCGCTCTACAAACTGGTTGCCACCCCATTCCATCCAGTCCAACTTTCGTCCTCGGCACATTCGGCCAGTACACCAAATCCACTTCCAAACTCCTCACTAAGCCCAGATCCTTGAGTTGGAGTGGTGGTTCGAAGGCGCCGCTACCTTCATCGGTTTCGGTTTGAGGGCTAGGGAGGGAGTTGATTTGGAATGTATTCCGGCCAAAGAACACGTGACGAGCTTCGTGGTGGATCCGCTTGCATGTGCGCAGGATGGCGGTGTGGATGTTGTACGTTTCTGAGTCGTGGTGGCGGGCAAAGGGGCCTTTGAGGGGGAGGGGGGATGTGAGGAGGGGGTGGTAGATTTGGAAGCGGAGTTCTGGTGGGAGGGAGAGGAGGTGGGATTCTGTTGTGGGCATGATGGTGCGTGGTGTTTGCTTTCTTGACCGGGATTTCTAGAAGGTTGAGGGATTGGATAGTGACGCAGATGTCGACAAAGTGAGGCTCAAAACAAAGTATGAATTACGAGCCACACCGCACCCATATATCAACTCACCACACACGCTTGACTCGGACTCCATTCCCCATCCAACTAGCATTTCATCACACTACAAAACCCATCACGCCTCAAATCTCGTCATCCCTTCCCAGCTTGACTCGCAATACCTAGCGCATGCGGCATGACTCCTACCACACTTCTGCTATCTCGGCCCAGAGACGTGGTATAACCGAAGAAGGCGCCGATGCCTATGTACGCCGCGCCCTGGTGTCGATCGGCATGATTGGCGATAAAAGTGGAGAGCAATGGTGAAGCGCAAGCGCGCACGTGCGGATAACCTCCGAAGAATGGTTGTGGCGTAACACTAAAAATCCATTGTTGCTGGAATATCTATTGGAAGGCGCTAAGCGCGGAGACTTCGCTGCTTGAAGGTGGTATGGCGAATTGAATACTTGGGTGAATTACGGCAGATCTGCGTCGAGGTGAGGCTCTTTCATACATGATATGGGAAGACGAAGGATCGTTCCACTTCGGGCAACTTCGCCAAACCTTATACCTCAAGCCACCAGCAAACCCACAATCACGATCACGACCTCCGCCACATCGACACAAGCACATATCCGCCTAATCTGATCTTCCTGGTACCCACATTACTCCTGTCAGCAGCCACAGCATCACCACCCCACGAGCCATCATCTCAAACACGCCGTCTCACAACTTACCAGAGCCGCCAAACGGGTACGCACGTGCAGTCGGCGATCACGCAGCTACTTTTGCTGCTCCGAGTAAGGTTAAGCGAGTGTAAGCATCGGTCATCGAGTACTTACCATTCCTACTGCTCTTTATAGGGCAGGCAAACGGAGACATACAATGCCACCTAATCGCGCTCGCCTCCAATGCTCAGATCGTCTTCTGGTACAGACACAGCTATCTGGCCCTAGAGGCATATACGATCTATGATGCTCATGAAACGCATCCAGATGAACTACCGGCCGCTTCATCGCGGAAGCACGCAACCGCGCAACTACGGACCCAACTCCGATGCGTGGAAATTAAATCCGGCAACCATGGGCAAACCGCATACCTCATACCACGTGCGTACAGTCTCACGCGCTCTCACAAGCAGAATCTGAATGGAAACGGTCCGATCGTGCAATGTTTGATACCGATAGATCCTCCGATACGCACGTAACATGCCATATCTAGTGCCACACACAGTAGTAGTGAGGAAAGCTTGCCGAACAGGATATCCAGTCGGAGATTTTTCTGCGGCCGGTTGGCATTTTGGAATGCAGCGAGAACTCTTCTGGCGGTGTGGGATCGGATAAGAAACGTGGCAAGTAGTAGGGGAAGATGCTTGCTCAGTATCATGTGTGTGTCTGTGTGTGGAGTGAACGTATCTGACCAAATATCCAAGAAGTATGTAGTCAAGAGTCCTTGCGCTATCATACCCATACTACAGTCTACCATGCTTTGCAATAGCGTCAGATGCGCTGGTATCTGGCTGCGAGAAAAATGCCATGCTATCCTATCGTAATCTTTGATAGCTCACTACCACGAAATGTGCAAGGCCAATGCTAGCTATGTCAGCTTAGCCAAGTAGCTTTCTCAGTATCCTTAATATGCTGTACGCGCTCTTCCTGCTCATTCCTTACACCGAGAAACCTGCACGGTTAATCTTTAGCACAAATCCAATATTGCGCCAACCCACAACTCACATAAACTGCTTCCTGCTCTGAATATGGGACATCTTTGGCTCAGTACAAAATGTGAGACGGGCAGCGCAAGTGTACAGAGACTGAAAGTTCATCACCAGTCTTACATTGATGCTAATCGATCCTGTCAGACCATGTTCTAGATGCTACCTTATCCAGTGATTGTCGTTCCTTCATTCGTGATGTCGTAAGTCGTCCTAATATCATATCCGTACATTCATCGCAGAAAAGCACAAGTCGCCCACATCGTAATGTCAAGGAAAACAAAGGAAAAAGTCTAATGATACACTCATCATTTAGTCCTCTAACTCCTCCCCATCTAGTAATCACGCCTCTTCCTGTGTCTCCTCGTCGTCACAGGCGAGCCATCACCCTCAGTATCGGAGCTGAAATAATCATACTCTTCATCCCGACCACGCTCATAGCCATGATCAGGCCGCGAGTACCGATCTCGACTCCTGTCTCGGCTCTTTTCTCGGCTGTCTACGCCCCGTGACTTTGAGCGGAAGCGATCAATAATGCTCCTGCTTCTAGCACGGATGCCCCGCGCTGGGCTGCGATCACGGCTTCCGGCACGGCTTCCGGCACGGCTATGTGCTCGGTGGCGCGAGCGCGAACGGGAGCGGTCTCGCGATCCGTCTCGATGGGCGCCTCCGCTCCTGAAGTATGTCAGAATCGCCCAGTTTTATGCAACATCGGTGGACTTACTTCGACCGCTTATCCGCAATCGCTTTCCCTCCCATCGCACCAGCTGCCGCACCTGCCAACGTAGTAAGCATAGATCTCTTACCCAATTTCCTGCCAGCGAATCCTCCCGCCAACGCACCTCCCACCGTAGCCGCCAACCCTTCGTCGTGCAGGAAACCGTCATCGAACCTTTCACGCATTTTAGTCATGCGCGAACCATCTCGACGGTCATCTTTGCGGGACGAATGGGTGTCTGCAGACCTTGCTCTGTGCCGATGGGATCGACGAGACTTGGTGCTGCCGCGACGGCTCGGTGAGTGGTTGGCGCTGTCGTATGCGGTCATGCGCTGGTCGGCGCTGGCTGGGAGGTACGATGCTGTCGGGTAAGGTGGATTTGCTGGCTGGGAGTTCGAGCGCTGGCGGCTGAAGGGCGGTGGCGAGGGGTATGCATTGCCGGCGGCCTGGTAGCCACCGACAGGCGAAGCGTAGTCGGCAGGGTTGTACGGGACATAAGGCGCCGTGTTTCCAGCGGGCGGAGCTGGTATGTTGGTGTTCACTGGGGCTGATGGCGCATAGCCAGGGCCTGGTGTGTACCGCGAGGCGGTGGAGGAACTGTGTGCTGCGGGCTGCTGGGGGGTGTTAGTGCGTGGGCGTGCGAATAACGCCGCAAGAGGCGGCTCTGTAGAGGGAGAGAAAGCGGCCGAAACAGGGGTGCCGTAACGAAGAAGATTAAGCATAGGAGGTTGTGGTGAACGAGGGGTGGATAGATTCGACGGTGGCCGACTTCCCAGCATCGGTGGACGTGTTAGAGGTGACGCATGCACCGGTATCGAGTAGGCAGTCATGGTCGGAAAGGTCGCGCGGCGAGAATGAGAAAAGTCATTTACCTGAGGTGGGTAGTAAGGCTGCTCAGCGGACGACGACCGATAGTCGCCCTGCGGTCGCCCAGCAGCATATTCCTGTGGGTTGTACGGCCTATATTCGGATGACGGCGGCGGAGGGAAGTAGGGACCTCCCTGTTCTGCTTGGGCCATGTCCCGGGTGTCGATGTGCTGGCCGTCCAAGTCGCTGCTGCGTCTGTAGTTTCTGCCTCGACTTAGGCTTCTACTAGAACTCCGTCCCACGCTCTTTGCTCGACGCCTGCGATCCTTTTTCCTGCGGTCGCGTTCTTGCTCGTAGTCGGTGTCGTCGTAGGCGCTGTAGTCGGAGTAGTCGGTCTGCGGGCTGCGGGCTGGTCGGGAGCTGCGCTTGGATCTCTGTTCGCTCTGGTGCCGCTCTCTTGCCTTCTTGTCGCGGCCGTCTTTGATCTTCTTGTTTTCTGCTGGAGTGAAGAAGCCGCCCGGAATCTTCTCGAAGAACTTGTCTGGAATCTGCTCTGCGCCGTAGCCGATGGCTTTGAAGGCTAAGACTGACATCGTTCAGCGGGGCGCACGCCAGGAATCCTGATGTTGTGGTTCGGTGGAGTGACGTAGGGCTGAGCAACAGGACGCTGTGATTGGAGCGCGGTCGGTCCCAACGGCAGCGCGAGGCAGACTGGATGAGGATAGCGTGTAGGAGTGTGGCAGTGAGAGTGGCTCGGAAACGGCTCCGAAAGGGTGTAATGTGTATCGATGTGTAGTCCCGAAGGTTGTGGTGAGAGTTTGAGCGGTATGTGCGAGTGTCGCAAGCTGGGAGCACGGAAAGGTATACGGGCGGCAGTGGCAACTGACAACCAGTATGCGCGCGGGAAGGAAACAATTATGTTCTGGCTTCTACGCTTAATCCCATGGTCGAGCCACGATATTTTGATTTGACGCACTGTGCGACTGCGCTACGAGCATCTCAAAGATGACATCATGGCTACTGCGACACATGAGCATTGGCTGCACCTGCGTCTCGCCTCGCCCTCATTGGAGCCGCACCGCAAGGCTCCCCTACCACGATCCGCCATCTGGCATAACAGAGTCTTCCCTGCGAGAAAAAGCATCTCCATGGGTCTATTGATGGCAAACGTGTCTTCCCCATTCCAAAGTCGAGTCGAGTTTGCGATGCCGCGCACTTCTTCACGATCTCTACCGTTACTCTTGCGCGATGACGCAGAGTCAACCAGACGTCGTCCAAAATTCCCTCGTGCCCACCTGCATAGCCTATCGTGACTCGCCTGAGTCCTTACACCAGCACTTAATGTCGTGCCTTTCGCAGCCTCTGGGACATTCCCATAGCCGGAGCCAATGCCTTCATGGTAATTTCACGAAGATCCCTGGCCGAAGCCCGGCACCCATCTAACTGATGCAGGGTAAGGTCGGGCGACTACGCGGGCCGCGACCTATTGTGGGATTCCCCACAGTGCTGCGTTGGCAAAGTCGTCAGCTTCGTCGCCCAAGCCGCGGAGTCTTGGGCCATGTGCGATGACGACATGTTCAAGGTTGACCGCTCAGCGCTGCTCACCGCCACCATGAGGGCATCGTCAACTGAGACATGGAGGGATTTTAGGTCTAGCAAGATTGAAGTGGGAGTACCACGGAAAAAGACGCAACGGTAGTATTTGTCTGGTGTTGCGATACTACTGTGCAACTGCCATATATGAGAAATGTGATACACGAACGCAATGTCCGCAGCGAAGATAGTCTTCAAGAGTCATGTGCAGCATACCAACTAGCACGTAAGACGGTGACGGGCGGACCCGCGCCTGAAAGTTGGAACGGATACAACCATTTCCATTCGTGATTATCAACTACGTGGGTATATGTGGGTATCATGAAACGGTCATACAGTATTCAGTCTCTGGCTCGCGCGAGATAGTCATTCACACTTCTGCGCTGCCCGGAGTTCCACTTCGTACCTCTCCCGAGGGGCGGCCCGCACTATCTGGCACCTCGACCATGTCCTCTACCATAGAAAGGAATCTTTGTCTGTACTCATCGCTGGTAGTGGTGATGCTCATTGGTCCATGATCCTTGCCCCATTTCAGGGCGTTGAACACTTTAACCAAGCCTGTCATTGTTTGCGCTTGGAGGGCATCCTTTGCCCAGAAGAAGTCGAGGATAATGGCGCGGTAGATCCACTTACGATCGCGAGATACAATCCCGTTGCGCCATGATGATGTGCGGCCTGGTGGTGGGGGAATGTGCTCCAGATCAGCAGGGTAGCGCACTAGGAATAGTGAGTAGTCTACAGCGTTATTGGCCTGCAAGATCTTAGAGTCGCGGTTCAGCTGCGCAACGAGCTCCTCCTTCTCGTCGATCGTAACTCGGATCTTGTCGGGAAACTCGTCAATGAGGCGCTCCTTGATGCTCTCAGGTGCAAGTCTGCCACCAGCGATGTCGCGCTCAGGATAGAAATAGTCATTTGGCTTCAAATCGTATGTCTCCCATTGCTTCTGGTGATGTTTGGCACACGCAGACTTTCCGTACAAAATGTTCTCCATCACTATGTGATGTGATGGTGCAGTACCGATGACGGCACCCAAGGTGCTTGTTGGTGAATACAGCAAGTCGGTTATGCGAACGAGGAGAGAATTTTCGTTAAGCTCCATGTGTTCGACATATGGATCGAGGAGGCGGTCGCGGAAGAAAGACTGCTCAAAGGCTCGAGGTAGTGATTTTATGAGATATTTCGAATTTGGTGTTGTGAAGAAAGTCTAGCAAGATATCAGCTTCGCGAAACTTCCGGTCTGAGACACTATGCATACAGATCCGGAGTACCCAAGATCTCCAACCGCCACAAGGTCCGTTCGCTTGCCCTTGCTCGGGCTACGAAAGCTCTCTGTATACCCCTCCTCCTCGATCTGCCATATCTCGTTCCGGAGCTTCTTGAAAAGTCGTGCACGATATCTTGCAAGAGAGAGATTGAATATCGCGAAGAAGGCTAGAATGCGCGCAAGCAATCCACGTTGAGGTTCTTCGTTGTCGGGCGATGAGCCAGTTTTGAAGATTGCGCGGAGAATAGACTTGCCGATGAGGCGGTCACGTCGTCCCATCGCGACTGTGAGCGTGTTCGCAGGGTCGTCAGGGAACTTTGTTGACTATTATGGCGGATAGGTTGCAGCGCGTCTGCTTGGCCATTAACTTATCTTGGGTGACGTCATGCACGCTAAGTTAAGCAACAACGCACATTTCATGTAGCGCAAGCTTCGAACATTATCACGATCTTCCAGACAATTCGACAAGTCCTGGTTGTTTGTGAAAAGATATGCCATCACAGTCACGGCACGAACCGCCTTTGAGTCTGGCCAAACGGCGTCGACGCGTTGTTGCTGACCTGCAGCTAATGTTTAGTGACAACGGCTTCGCAGCGATCTCCCCAGTACGCGATTCCACAGCATTTTCCGAACATGTCAACTCAGTCTTCTGCATCGTGCTGATATCACCACGATAACGACTGTTACACACGGCGATGCATACTGCAGCACATGTTGGACGCCACGAGGCCGCAACGTGTCCTTCACATGAACGCCCAAGCAGAGGCTCCAGGGCTTGATTTGATGCAACGAACACGTGCAAATTCCGGGACCCTTTTTCCAAAGCTTCAGGAGACAGTCAGCCGTTCCTTGGTGTACGAGGCGAGGCTCTCAAGTTGCAGCTTGAGCCGTAATCACCGGTACGGCCCAAAACCTCCAGGAATGGGCAGTCGTGCCTTCACGCCTCTAGTCTCTGGGAACATGTGCTGAAGCGTGGAGAACTTCATTTGGTTCTGTACGACATAGCGCCCTGATTGAAGAGATTCCGTTGTTTTGATCGCCTTCTCAATGCTCGTGAGGACTTGCTTATAGCTAATGGGCTGCCGACAGTCGCTTCATTGAAGGCCCGGTTGACCAGACCAGTACGAGGTGCAGCAGCGTCGTGTGCGGACGTCGGACGTGCATGCAACCACCCGTCTCTTGCCACAACCGATATTGACAGCCTGCATGTCACTTCCCGTCATCCTCAATTTTCCCTGTCGACGCGTTGTTGATATGCAAGCCACGAGATGCAAATCGACTTTGATACAGCGCTTTTCCTCGGGCTTGGATTGTCTGGACTTCGAGCAGAACAGGCGCTGGCAAATCGTGTCGAGATGCAAGATGTTGAGGCGGGTAAATTGTATAGAGATAGAGGTTAGACGATCTCCCGCGCGGTTCACGATTCGCAGTTCTCGCTTTAACCCTGGTTCCACTAGCCACGGCGAAGTAGCACAACAAACGGCGAAGAATTGACTTGGGAACACAGGACCACAGAGCGACAAAGAGGCCATTCTGTTGAACATGTTGGCAATCACGTATTGATGAGGTCTGCAGTCGTCCAGCCATGGCTTGTTCTTTTTATCCTGTCAGGCCTAATGGATCCCCGGACAGCTTCAAATCCAAACTGCTGCATCTGGGGTCATCCCAGTCGCTGCAGCTTGTCCCACTGAGACCTGAGTGTTAGTTCTAGCCAATTCTTCGTGCCGCAATCTAGCTGCCATGCTAGAGGTAGAAATCCTTTACGGGGACTGTGAGCCGGTAGGCCTGAGCCGCGTATGGAGATCAATCTAGATCTGCAATCCAGGCAACTGGAGTACGGCGAGAGAGCGACATATGCTTTGACTTCGACCTACCACATGGAGGTGTTACTCCTTCTGTTACACCATGTAGGGTAAGCTGCGCGTGGACATAGTGGGCAGAAGTCGATTAGAAATCGTCCGTGTCTGGCCGAAGTCGTCTAAACATATAAGCCAACCGTCCCGCACGCAATGGCGAGTCCGTATCCGGTCCTGCCGCGCAGCGTGTTTGCTCCTACCTTTTCACTCTACAAGCTAGCAATTGTCTTCTAGACTTGAACGTTACGAAGCTGCTACTAGACTTCTCAGTCTCCTCACACTTATCATACCCTAGTAGCTTCAACACTTCAAACACAATGGCCGCCGCCAATGTTCAGCCACCGCCTGTTCAGGAACCAGCACCAGCATTGCCAGATTACCTCACCAACCCAAATGCGGTGCTCGGTGACAAGGACGCCAAGTGGCGATACGGGCGAGCGCCCGACTACTCGAAGACGAGGAAGATGTTCGCAGAGAGTGAGTGGAGTTACTTGCCACTTTTATCGAACTGGTATGACTGACTCCAAACAGCAAAGAAAATGAGCCACGAAGCTGGTTCCCTTCCTGAGCTTGTCGAAAACCTAGTTAAGAATTGGGAGGTGGAAGCTTCTTTCAAGCCTTCCCTGGACGACTGGCGCACAATCGACCACAAGCAATACTCATTTGCCATCAATGGCTCGGAGCCTCAGGGCGCGGAGAATATGCTCAAGGTACGAATGAACGGTCATTCGTTGAGGTCCTCGTTGAGGTAAATCATTGCTTACCACTCTTCAGGTCGGAACATACAACGCCATCATCGCACCAAATGAATACTACGACCCCACCTATTCCGACTTCGCCTCCTCACACAAGACCTTCAAGCGCATGATGCCCACCTTTGCATGGGAAGTCCTCGAAGTCTACAGCGGCCCGCCCACCGTCAGCTTCCGGTGGCGACACTGGGGTGTCATGAAGAACGACTACGTCGGCTTCAACAACAAAGGCGAGAAGGTCACGGCAAAGGCGCACGGCGGGCCGGTCGATATCCAAGGCGTTACTGTCGCCACGGTGAATGAGAAGGTGCAGCTCCAGGGTGTGAGGACATGGTTTGATCCCATGGATATGTTTCGCCAGATTGCGCCTGATGGTGTCGTGAAGAAAGAGGAAGTGGATAAGAATTTGAGCCCGGCTGATGCGCTCGAGGAGGCGCAGGCGAATGTCGAGGTTCCGAAGGAGCAGACACTTCCAGATCGGACTGTGCAGACTGCAGAAGAGGCTAAGGAGACGGTGAAGAATATTGAGAAGAAGGAGGCCAAGACTGAAGCGAAGGCACCTCAGCAGCAGTCAGACTCGGAGGGGAGTGACTGGAGTAAGGTTTCTCGTCCACAGGATTTACCTGTTGATCATCCTCCTGTTTCTGGTGAGGGTGCGGGGTGTCCATTGGGACTCCGTTAGGTTGGCAGGCGGTTAGGAGAGGGGTAGTGGTCTCATGAAGGATGAGATTTGGCTCGATACGAATAGGTGCGATACACGAGCGTGGGCTAGGTGGAGTCCATTCTACTCGAGATAATTTGATCTCAGCATTTCGGCAAGTCACAAGTGATTGTTTTTCAAGTCCACTTCGTACTCCATGAAATAACTATCAGGAAACGCACCCTGCAAAACGAGGTGGTGGCCTGCAATTAATCAAGAATTCCAATAGGAAGTAAAAGTCTTTCCAAAAATCTTTCCCAAAATCCAGCATTCCCCTTCCTCGTCCTCGCACCCATTTTCAGCACCAATCTCATTCTTCCTCGTGAGTCTCGCAGCCTCACTAGCGTCATCACTAGTCTTACCATTATCAACAATATGACGATGAGGCTGGTGCGACCCGTGTCGCTGCTGCCTACAGCCCATATTCCACTCGGGTCTGATGATCCGTCTTACTTCTTTTCGGCCGCACAGCAGCGGTTCGGGAAGGGAAAGGAAGTATCGATTACGCTGTATGCGCGCCATGTGTCAGAAATTGAGAGGGGAAAGTAAGGAGAAAGAAAGGGGAGAGAAAGGAAGAGATGGGTTAGGAGAGTGACAGGTGGGGATGAGGCTGGAAGGTGATGCGCATCGAATAAGGGTCTATCCACTGAATTCATCCAGCCAAATCGCTTCACCAATGTTTCCGCCACACGACTATCTCGATCAAAGCGGCTTTGGCATCATCATGATTTGTTGTGAACCACTGTGGCCGTCGAGTGCCTTGCTCAAGACGATCCCGCCTCAGCCTTGCCGCTGGCTCGTTACCAGCCCAACCATCTAGAGTACCGCATCTATCGCAGGCAGCAGGAGGGGCCAACGTGAGTCACCGTCCCTCAAATCTCATCATCATGACCGTGATTAGCCTTTGTTTCATGCTAGCTCATCTGCTACGCGCCGGAAACATTCACGCGGCGCAAGCGTTTTCGCGGTGTCAGCGGACTTCGCGACAGGATGTGATGGTCACATTGGTCGTGCAAATATTTTCATCTCGGTTGGGGCGACGATGATTGAGTAACATTTCCGCGGCGTCTCTTCTGCCTGCGACAGGTGATGGTCGGCTGTGTAAGACTTGCCCAACGGAACTGCCGTACTCGGCCTTCGCACTGGTGTGGAGTGACTCAGCCCAGGCCAAAGCCCCTGAGTAACCGGAACATCTCGGCAGCCGAGGCGTGACGGAGGGTCGCTCGTTACGATGAGTCGTCAGCGATGGGGTCTTGGCCCTTCTGGAAGCATGCTGGCGGCAAACTCTTCACTGTGTGGCAGACGCAGCGAATGACTGAGGGTTGGAGAATCTTCGGGCAACCCGCATCGCACCGCAACGCATCCCACCGAAAGCACAGCACCGTGGGATCAGGGTGAGCTGTTGTTGACGCGCAGCAACCTTGGTCATGCAGCCGGAGCGCGCACTGCGACGGGTCAAGTCCGGCGTTGATCAGTGCTGTCTGCGGTCGCACCCGAGGGAGGCAGGCTCCGCTACAAGTGTGAGCTGGCACGAACGACTGCGAGCGCCGTTTGCGTCATGTTCAGCAGCAACGCAAAGACGGCTGAGGCATTTGTTGCGCTGCCTGCGTGCACGACAGCCGGGCCGTCCAGATTGAAGTGCATCGAGGGCTGACGATGGCGCACAAGCTGCGATCGAGGGGTTCGGCAGCTAAATGGCTGTCTTGGGCATGTTGAAGCCGCGCAGATTGCAGCAATGCTGGCAAATTGGCCTCTTTTGGGCGGTATGGCTTTGTGCAGCCAATCAGAGCAACGTGGTTAGTGAGGAGTGCGCACTTGGCAAGCCAGGCCGCCGGACCCTCATCACAGCACCTGAGCTCAGCTTCAAGGGAGCCAAGGGGACAGCCTGGCACCAGAAATTGCATTCACGTTCGCTTCTGGTCGTAACACGCTGTGGTCGTGGAAAAGGAGACGCCGTGTGTCGCAGTCAAGCGCTGGACTGGCCGTGCATGGCGGTGCTTGGTAAGAGGTGCGTCTGTAACGAGCTGCGCCAGACACCGCGAGGCCGTGTGGGTTGCAAGCTGGTGGGCTGTGGTCTGTCTGGGATGCGCCATCATCGAGCGTCTCACCTCCCCACACAGGCCGCTGTCAGAATGAGTAGCAACCCTGGAAGCACAACGTACAAACCGTGAAAGGAGACGCTGCGAAATCGGTGCGCACGCCATGACTGTGATGATCGCAGGCGCAAATAAGGCCATGGCGAATTCTGCGCTCCGTTCGCTGCCCGATGAGTCTTCAGGGTGTGGCAAAGAGGCAACATGGCGGGTGGCCCATGCGCGCTGGAGCGATGACTGGGCCGGGGGCTGTAGCTGTAGCGGCGTGTGCCTATTAATCGCCATGTCCGCCCAGCCTGTCCCCATCATCAGCACAGCAGCAATGGACTTCACGATACCCTACAGCGCGCCCTGGGGCCTGAACTAGGTCACTACGTCGCTAAGCTCGTTACTGTCTGTCGCAAACACCTCTGTCGCCTGCCACACCGACCACTCCACTACCCGTTCCGTCTTTGTCCAGGTAGCAGCCCAGCACGACCTTGGTCGCCGCCCGTTGCCGCCTATCGCAAAGACTCATCCCTCGCCTCTAGTCACCCTCCCGACGGCGAGGCTGCTTCTTTAAACCCTTCTCTCCTGTTCCTGCGTGGACTGTCGACCCTTTGATACCCGCGCGCTCTCACCACCTCTCTTGCCGACTTCCCGACCGCCACTTCCCCAACACGTCAGACCTCACATCTGCAAACACCCATCACCACATATGTGCGCCAACAACCAATAATAATAAAACAAACAACTACAACAAACACAATTCTCTACTCTCCACTCTCCCGCCGACATACCACGCTCAGCTTGGTGATACCATCGAAAGGTAGCCACCACCCTTGAACAACAATATATCAGCATCCGCAATCACAATGCACATATCGGCCTACAGTACTCCAGTCACTCGTCGCTCAGAATCAACCACTTCATCCGGAAACAAGGCCTTCTTCGAAGGTTTCGCCTGCTAGATCCCCGCATCCTCTCCGACCTTCCAGCCTTTGCGATAGCGCCAGCTGTCCCAGGAGCTGTAATATCAGAGTGCTTTGCGGACGGTCTCCCTCTCACAGTCTTGTTTCGGTGATTCTGCAGCTGACGGTGACTGGAGAACTCTCCGGTACGCACCTGGCAGCTTTTCGACCACTTGAACCTGATCGAAGACGCCCATCATCTGCGAACCCGTCAACCCCCTCAAACTTCCAACGTCCACTTTCGATTTCAAAGCCTGCGCTCTTCCACTCTTCAGACCGTCATAACACTTCGATCACACCACGCTCCCCATCAGGATCAGACAAACTCTATTGAGGGCGATATCGCGATCTAGTCAAGATCAGCACTCGATTATACAAGCATTCTCGAAATCATACGACAGAAGCCACAGGGTCACTCCTGTACGCTTTGTCTATCGGTAAAATCCTCGGTCACCCCACGACCACCCGATCACGCCCTGCGCCACTTCTCCTGGTCTACCTAACGGTCAGCACTTCGGGACGTGACAACAAGGCCCAATCACCCTTCTGCCTTCACTCTTTATTGTCTACCTCTTCCTTCTTGTCTCTCTTCGTCTCAACATGAGTCTCGATATCTTCCCCCAGAACTTCGGTGTCCTACCGGAGACCCACCCATACGCTGCTACTCTTTCATCTTCTGCGTCTTCTTCTACCTCTTCAGTATTTTCAGACGCTGCATCGCAAGCGTCTAGCGCTAGTACAACATCACAACACTCTCAATGGGAGTCAGACGACTGGAGCGGCCGGACACGAATGGCTATGGCGACTTCTGTCGACCCATCAAGCCTCCCAGCGTTCCAGCCAATCACCAGGGTCAGCACCTTTCCCCAGTATCAGCCTTCGGCATGCCGCGAGACTGTTCAGGAGAGACTGCCGTCCCTGCGTACAGAACTCTTAGCGCCCATCGAGCAGCGCCAGCATCCTCGACGGTCTTCGACTACTATTAGCCAACGAGGACCTCCTCAGTTGGTACGGCAGTGCGAACGAAAGGTCAACTTCGTGGACTGCCTCGTCGGTTAGTAAAAGCTTATCCCCAGGACCCTGGTTCCTCCGCTGATCCCCCTTCAAGATTCCGCTACTCAAATGGTTGAGGTTATCTGGCAGCTCTCTGAGCCCAAGAGTCGTTGCGAGACTGCTTCTGGACGTGGAGTGCTTCCCCTCCGCACTTTCATCCAGGAGACGCTTCGCCGATCTCGTACCAGTTACTCTACTTTACAGGTTGCTTTGTATTACCTGATTCTCATCAAGGCTCACCTGCCCAAGCATGACTTCACCATGTCACAGCCTGAAGATGCTTCTCTCCGCGCTTTGCAGTGTGGCCGCCGCATGTTCCTTGCGGCGCTCATTCTTGCATCAAAGTATTTGCAAGATCGCAACTACTCGGCACGTGCATGGAGCAAGATCTCAGGCCTGAAGGTCTGCGAGATCAACACTAACGAGATGGCCTTCCTCGAAGCCGTCAACTGGAAGCTGCACATTACTGATCCCATCTGGGAGAAGTGGCAGGAAGTTGTGCTTCGTCACACTCCCACCAACCCGCCAGCATCTCCAGGAGCCGCCTTGACCAACACCTGGAAGGATGTCATCCCAATGTTGACACATGAGCTGGAGACCATCGAGTTGGCTCCCAAGACGCCTGTTACACTTGTCCGTCCTCAATTGAGGCCACAACTTAGCGCTTCTCCCTTGCGTCCGTCGTCGGACCCTTACGGCTCGCAGGAGAGCACTCCGACTCCTTCGCGCTACCAGGTGCCACGGTTCCTGGAGCCAAAGACTGAGTTGCTTCCTCCCACTCCGTCCCTCGCTCGGCTGGGTCCATTGCCAACACCTGCCCTGACGCCCCAATCGTACACTAGCAACACTCCTGCAGCGGGTGCCATGGCGTACGGATCCCGTCGTCCTTCGATGTGTTCGGCAATGCAGCGAGCACAGTGCTCGTCTCTGGCGCGCACTTGTGTCGACCAGTTCAACCCAAGCATCAGGAATGGTCTAGAGGCTTACCACTTCCCAAGCCGTCGACCTTCGCTGGCTCTATCAAATTCATCATTGTCATCCTCTCCAGAGTCAATGATCTCGGACAACTCGCGCTCTTCGCGTGCTTCGTCGATCTCGTCAGTCTCGTCTGTTGGCTGGGCGCCAAACCAAAGTCAGGCAAAACTTGCCCGACTGGCGACTTGCCGCAACGCGAGGCTGCCGTACCCGGCGTTGTCGAAGTGCAAGGAGCAGAACGAATATGCTCCGAGCGAACTAATGTCCTCGCCAGATCTGGAGAGCTTCCACATTGATGACTCGGATGCCACAGCCGACAGCCCAACGGGCATGGCCGCTCCAAGTCGCAAGCGTGGCAGGTCATCCGTCGACCTTCAGCAGAACGTTCGCCATCTGCTTCACAGCACGCGCTCTGCATTCAATCTTCGCGGCCACCAGACCGTCCTGCCGGATCGCTCAATCGCACAGTCTTTCCTCCTTTCCGAGAACAGACGGCCATCTGGCAGTGAGCTCAAAGGGCTGCAGTCCCCCAAGCACACCGCTCCAGAGTGCTCCCGTCTCCCTGTTCAGAAAGACTTTGGCAAGAAGCGAACCTGCTGTGGCACTGAGGCTGCAAAAGCATTCCGCCCACATGGCCCCGGCATGTGGGAGGGCATCTTGTAAGCTCGAAAGCAGCTGATAACACTGAAAGACCCCAAAGAGGGCACAGAAGAAGAAAGGACAAGGCACATGGATGCCTTCGCAATTTCACATCACACCACATCACTCTACACATCGTGTATATTTCCTTCTACCAATTCCGAACATCACAACACACCATGTATTCTTCGCAACGGACACAAGCGGAAAAGTCCCAAGTAAGAGATCTTTGCAAAGCTACAATTCTAGCTCGTTGTACCTGTCCTGGCGTTTCTAGCTCTTTGTTTTTACTGGCGTTCCAAGTGCTCGACAGAGCCTGCCTTTTTTGGATGGTGGTACTGTGTCCTTGCCTTTGCCTGGATGGATAGGTGCATAGCATGGTACGGTACGGTATGGTACGGATATAGTATCTGTGGAGTCTATCTACGCCTGGTAATGGGCTGGAACGGGGATTGTACGTTTACGTATGGAGGTAGCAAGTGCGATGAGATGAGCAATCGAGTGGTTGATGATGCACATCGATGAGTATCTTGATCTTGAGTTGTTGTGTTCTCGACGTGAGATACTTGCATCACTTGCTGGCGTCCATGTGGTTCATTGCTCTGCCAGCTTATCTTGCTAGGTCTGCGACTAGTGACGATGTCGAATATGGAAGCGGAGTTGTTCTTCGTCTTACGTCGAGTCGAGATTGGTATGTGCTTGACATCTTGCTTCAAAAAACCGCAAAATAGGTATGTGGAGCGACCATTGTTGGTTTGATAGCAGTCGCGCGGTTCTAGCAAGTGCGGCTGATCCACTTGGACATGCAAACTCGACCCGACTCGTCGTCTTAGGCGCATCTGGGCCAACTTCCGGAGACCTCAAAGGATCTTTCGCCACAGTTCATCTTAGGCGCGCGCACGACCAGTCTCGTAAGTGGCGCGCCGAGTTGAAAGACAGAAGACTGCTTGTATATGTACGTCTGGGAATTTGTGCAGTAGGTGGGAAGGTGGGGCTGGGCTACGAAGGTGAGGTGCTTGGAGAAATGGTGGTGGTGATGGATTGGGGTGGATGAAGTTGGTGAGTTGGAGTTCGGTGAATAGTAGAATGGTGAGTAATAGGCTGGTGAGTAATAGGCTGGTGAGTAATAGGCTGGTGAGTAATAGGCTGGTGAGTAATAGGCTGGTGAGTAGTAGGATGTAGTACGTTGGTAAGTGGAACGTAGGTGAATAGGACACTGATGAGCAGGACAGTGGTGAGTAGGACATTGGTGAGCAGGACATTGGTGAGCAGGACATGGGTATGTAGTATGTTGCTGAGCAGTACTTTGGTGAGCAGTAAGTTGTTGAGCAATACATTGCAATGGAGGCGTCTGGATGGTGTTTGTCGTGCTTTTCCGAAATCGTTGCGTAGAGATGTGGTAAGTGTCATGTTACTATCGTCCATGGGTCAGCTTGAAGATAGGGATGTCCTGTGAGTGAATAGATGAGTGGTTGGTACAGACGGCATTTTGATAAAAAGATGCACGCTTCTGATAAGTCGGAAATGTCAGAGACAGAGCGAGAAGGTCGGCCGCGAAAGCGAATACTGCTACCGCTTGCAGTTTCAGAAGTCGCTTGGATATGAAGAATCAGGAGGAAAGATGCTAATCAGTCGAAGGGCTAGATTTCAGCATTCAAAAACAGCTTAGTAGTTGTGTTGTTTGCACCGTAAGTCGCCTTGGTGTGGTGGTTGTTTGTCCGGGCGTCCCAACTACCCGGCAGATTTCGTACCGTAAATTGTGGGCCAATGAGATGAACGTGATGTTATTCATAAGTCTAGTGGCGGTGACGCTGACCGCAAAATGGGTTTGAAGGCGCTAGACTTGAGGTCGGTCAGTGAGTGTGTAAATGGACGTGTGGCTACGTTGTTATGCAATGCAAGGCGCCGTAACTTCACCTTCCTTATGGTGCGGCCGAGACTTATGCGAGAAGTCTGGGGAAGATGATGACGATATATCTGGTGGATTCATGTAGTGGGTGAGTGATGTTGGACCTGGGAGGCAACCATGGATCTGTGCACAATGGGTACTTAAAGTTGCCATTTAGCGCCACTGCCTGTTCGCTCAGTTGCACAAAACACCTAAATTTAGTTGCTGTAGCGGTTCGACTTGACAAGGAAAGTACAGCTGCCGAGAAGGTGCACTGTGGCGTGGTTGCCAGTTGACTAACCCTGTCCAATGAGGACTAGCGGGGTAGCCGCGCCGCATCCAAGTTTATACACTGCTCGTTTGACAACGTGTTCTTCACTCGCCTCCACCATACGTTGGCATTTCAAAACATACTCTGGTGAAGCACGGGCTTCATTCATTATAGTTCATCTCATGTGAACTGTTTGGAATCGATATGTGGTGGCAGCTGTGAAAGCTGAGGGTTCTCGCGTGTTTTGGGATTTAAGGGATATTGACTCATGGATACCACAATTCGCTGCGCTATGCCAACCATATGTTGCCTCCAGCCACGATTCTCTCAGCACCCATCACTCGAGTACAACGCTCGACCATTCAGTCTTCACGCAGGCTGCCCAACAAGAATCCTCTTGCTTTAGAGAGGCCGTGGAGAGCTCGAACTTGCATGAGGTTCACATAGAACAGGCTGCTGCCTTCAGTCTCGCCGTGCAATACTTATCACTGGGCGCTCTCGGCGACTGTCCGTACGACCTTATACGTTCCATGCCTTTCATCGAGACCAACACAGCTGATCTTGGAGGAATATCTGGCGATGAGCAAAACAAGCTTGTCGCCATGAGACATACTCTAGCGAATCGAATCGTCGGTTTCGTTGCCGCAGGTATGCGCTTTGCAAGTGGTCTCACACATCCACGTCCGCCGATCGCAACCACCATTCCATTCACGCAACATATGAACCTACCATTGCCATTCACTCCCAATGGTACGGAAGCGTTCAGTAAATGGCACCTCCCCGCCATGTCAGAACCAAAGTTTTTCACAGATAGCATCTGGACAGGCTGATCCTACGCAATATGGCCTGCTGACCTTAGAACGCTATCTCACGCCGGAGATCATTTTAACGCCATAGGAGGCTGCGAGTATATCGATGGCGCTCTCGAAGAAGACTCGGTCGTCGCAAGCAACATCGGTCATTTTCCTCATGGTCGATCTTTCGAGCATGTTGTACGCTTTGAACTGGTTGGAGAAGACGCCGGCAATTCTTACACCCTGCAATCGAACAATTTTCGTGCGCAGGCAGAGTTTCATAAACTGCGCTTGACTGTGGAGATAGACACGGGTCTCATTAGAATACATCATTGGCATCGCCTGATGCAGGACTTGATGATCACGGACAGTGTCATTACGCCCTTTGGGATCGTGACCTGGCTGAAGCAGCCTGGAGCATGGATGTGGTTCTGGAAGGTCGACCGATGTAGTTCAGGCACTGTCTGAATCGCTGATAACGTGCTTTAGCTATCGTCACTGCATGGCAAACCTGATGGCCTCTTCCAACGTATCAATTCGAAGATGCATGCTGAATTGACAAGTAGACCGTCCGACATGAGTCACATAATTTCTAAACACCCGTTGAACCGTGAATTAGAATGATACGTCGCAGTATCAAGCTCGAGATGTGGCGTACACAATTGGCTACAGACTCAGCATTATTGGAGTATCCAGCGAAACGCAAGACATCTTACGGGCGCTCCTATTGAGTTATTGGGTGCAGGCAAGCATCGCCATCCAGCAGGGAATGCCGGTGAAGCATGAGCTGGCAACGCTACTAGACTACATCGCAGCCTTGCTCCGCCACCACGAAATGCTCGCACGATATTGCTGCGCCTCTTTCAGTTTTGAGCGCAAAAAACCTCGAAGACATTGACGCGTCATGATTTCTAACTACAATATCAATCATAGGAACGATGACTGCGCTCACGCCTCTTGCAAGAGTAACCATTGTGCTAAGCTGGCTGCTGGTCGGCCTGGCAGGCGCTTCTACCCTGATACAGTTGTTCTGGTTGTGGTTCAAGAAGATAAGATTTTCCATTGCGGACGGATGCGTGTGTGCGGCACTTTTGGTGGGCCTAGCCGTTGTGGCGCAAACTACGTGGGCGATCGTTGATGAAGGAAGTGGGAAGCATCAATCTGACATGGTAAAGGGCAACATAGCTGCCGTCGCAAAGGCGAGTATTCCTTCTTCCAATACAAATGCTTATGCTGATAGTTACAAATCAGTCTTTGGTCGTCAACGAAGCCCTATGGTCGTTCGCCGGCGCATTGATACGAGTCGCAGGTTCTTGCTTGCTCTGCCGCATATTCGGCCCCCACAAATCTCTTAATTGGATCTTTCAAGGAACACTGGTCTTGTGCGTTACCCATGGACTTGGTTCAGTACTCGAAGTATGCCTCATCTGCCGTCCATTGGCAGCACAATGGGATCCTAACGTAACCGGCGTATGCGGGAGTCAGCTGGCATCTTTCGCTGCCATAGAAATCTCTGGCTTGATACTTGACCTTGTTATGCTCATCTCACCAGTGCCGGCTGTGCTCCGCATGCGTATGAATCGCCTCAAGCAGATCAAGGCCATCATCATGCTTGATATTGGCGCTATGTAAGTCGCGAGCTCATTTTGCAAAGATTGTGCATATCCCGACTAACGGCATCGAAGCGTTCTCGTAGTCACCTGCCTACGCTTGAAATCACTTCAACTTGCAGTCTCCTCCGACTTCACATATTCAAAGAGCTATCTTGGGCTATTATCTGCTTCTGGTTGTATGCTTAGTGTAACCCTTTGTGGTGCACTCACAATTGGACGTATGCTAAGCGAAGTAAGAAAGAGTATCAGAAAACCTGCTGAAAAGGATGACCTCGTTGCACATGGCACACTCTCAGCAGTGTAAATTTTGCGAAAATTTTAGATATGTTACTGATGAAAAACTGCTCGAGAAAGGCGATCCAGAAAGTCGTGAATGTGTGCTCAACGTACGTGATCCAAAGTGGCATTTGGCATGTGACTAGAACTTGTTTGCCTTGATAAGCGGCCGTCAGATCTCCTCGTTCGTGCGCAGTATTTCCGCGCCCTCCACGCTTGTCGCAACATTGAACTTGATCAAATGACTCATACATATGCGAAGCTCATACTAGCACAAAAGTGTCTGCCTCATCTTCCTCCCTGGTCACCGCTTCCCCACGCATCATACCTTTGACGAAAGCATCGCCGTGAAATGTCCACTCTTCTTTACTATTTACCTTACGAAGGACGCAAGGCGCGTCGAGACCGCGCAACATGGCAATCCTGCCTCCTACTGCAGAATCGTTGAGTACAAGTGCCAAACGTCCACTTTCTAGTATTGCGACTGTTCGGTTGGCACACACGGCTTGAGATGCAATGACCCATTGACGAGTCTTCTGGAGAAGTGAAACGTCGTCCAGCTTGTGTGAAAGAATGAAATCGTACGTCTCATCTGGGGAAACATGGTCTATGCCCCATGGCGACACGGTGCTGTCATCATGGCAGAAAATCACATCTTTCACGTCGCGTATGGTGATACAAGTCGGACTGCTCCCTGATTGCTGAATTCGCCTTGTTAACAAAAGCACATTCAAACTGGTGCTGCACCTCGGTTTAGAACTCAGGAAGGGGTTCAAATCGAAACCCCCCTCCAAAAAACCCTGCAGCTTCAGTTTTGGATTCAGGTGTACCACCTATCATCATCAAGACGACTTCTACGAGCTTCCCTTGAACAAGGAGCGACTCTGGGTTGATGGTCGGCAATATCTTGTGCCAACGATTGCTCGACGCACGAAGGTCGCCGTTTGGAATTGTTTACCGGAAGCTCTTTCCTCATGCAGGTGTCCATGTTGGTAAATCTTCATATGGCCACACCAGACCTGTTGTGGTTATATTGTTAATGATCTGCAGATTACCAGAGTGATTGATCAAAACCCTGGTTGCATCTCTATCCACTTCGTGTTCCGATTTTCGATATTCAACGAAATGGGCCGGGAAAAAGTCGCCTGCACAGCCGATAAGCGCATACATCTTGTCTCTTGGGTCTCGGCAATCCTGTTTTCTCGAGGTAGTTTCTAATAGCTCGATAAGATTGATGCGCTCGTCTATTCTGATCTGCTGTCTAGCGGTAGTGATTTATTTTTGGTAGCGTCCACGACATGACACCATAAACATGAGGACTGCCTGGTAATTTAGAGGCCAGGGATTGATAACTTTCCCAGCTTTACTAAATTCATCCCAGGATATGGTTCTTGTGCCGAGGAGAGGCACTAAATGTTTTGCAAGGATCGCCTCCTACACCACCCAAACACGTTTGAACCATTCCCTCGCCAAAATAGGGACTACTGCGAGGACAGATATGTAAGGTTCCCAGTCGACAGCCGCCTCCGGTGTTAAGGGTGTGCGAAAATTGGCAAGGTCGAAAAGTTTGCCAGGTGGAGTAACGGCTTCCTGTCCTAAGCACACAATGACCCGCGAGGCGCGTCAGTAGATATCCACCATGATTTTTACTTGAGAGCTACGTTCTATGGTATCCGCTTGGTTGATGCAGGTCTGATCAATCCATAGGAACACTGGAGTGCTAAGGTCCTTCGATTGGATGATGCTGTGGAGACATGTTGTTAAGTCTTCAGCCACTCGAAAAACTCTCTTACTGCTATCGGGCATGTTGAATGATATGCCAGTGCAGAGGCGCATATTGCTCCAGCAGTATGATAGAGCATCGTATGCGGGCGCCGAATGTAGAGATACACTTATCTGTTCAAAGCCTTGAAGTATGTTCGCGACCTCATTCAGACGAGTATTTTGCAACTTCAAGAGTCGAATATGACCTGGCAACATAGGCATGTGCTGAAGGCCTTGTACCCTCTCGGCTGCCGGGCTAGGGTCTATTATGTTCGCTGCCCAGGACACCTTTGGAACGCCTGAAGACTCTTCTTGTGGCAGTTTCGGATTTGGATTCCATTCAGACCATAATCCAGCAGGGCTGAGCTCGGGAAAGCGAGGCGAGCAGGCAGGTGTTGAGGCTGCTGATATGTACTCTCTCAGACCAGATCACTCTTCAGGTGTGGGCAGAGGGCTCTGCGCCATAGCTTGAAGGGAGTGAGCTGTCGTTGTCAAGATCGATCTGTCGGCAAGGTATATTAGATTGTAGACGAGAAGTGAAACATCAAAGCTGCGAGGCGGAGCATCGATAAGCAGGAAGCGTGCATGACTGCTTGGCAAGGATACGAGCGACTCTGGGCTCAGCTTCGTGGCGCTCACGCCCGCAGTTTCTCCACCAGCCTTGTCTGCACCTTCTCCTTCAGCTCTTCCAATGTGGCCAGCAGTTCAATCCCAAACCTCAAGCATACCATTTGCACATTACCCCTCTTATAAAATCCCTCAGGACAGCACACAACCACTTTGCCAGAAGCAGCATACATGCCCAACTCCAACAGCGCAACAGGCGTCAACGCACCAGGCGGAAAGTAAAACACAATCATATCCGCGAACTTCGCACCATCCATTTCCCATTCGACCTGCTCCTTGAATTTCGGGAAAGAAATGTCCTCGACCCAGCTGCTGTCCCAGTCATCGCGACGTGGGTCGAGAATGTCGATGGGCAGGTCTGATAGTGACAAGGCTAGGTTGGTCTGCCAGGCAGGCTCGGGTTGGATGGCTCCATAGAAGATGACAGAGGGCCTTGTAACTTGCGGCTTGGTGGGAGGTTTGTGAATGACGGTTTTTGACGTTGCTTTAGACATTGTTTGGTGTGAGTGTATGGGATCGATCCACCGCAGCGCGCGCGAGATGCGAAGCTGGCTGGCCCCACTAACTTATAATCACTAGCGCAACACTAGCTATTCACAGCCTAAAGGTCCAGCTGCTTGAGTTAGTCGACTTTCAACATTCAGCAATCACCGAATCAAGATCACGCGAGAATCAGAGCAGTGCAAATTATCATTACATGGCTCTGAGGCCAATCTAGAAGTCTACAAAATACATCCATCATAAATCCAACGTGTTGAATCCTCCTTGCCCTGCCAGCTACCCAATTCCGACGGTTGTAGTTGATGCACGTGGCTGCGTTGTGAATTTAGACATGTCAAGCCACAGTTTTTGAACACGCTCTCTTGCCTTCCCGTGCGTTATAGACGCCAGTTCTTCGTCATCTTGAGCTTCTTGTCAATCAAGGGGACCTGCTGGCGAGCCAGCTCTTGCGACGTCGGCCGGCGCTTGGGGTCACGGTTCATCAAGCTCGTGTACACCGTGTTCAGCTCCGCGCTATAGGGTCGGTAATCGCGCATGTAAGCGTACTGTTCCGGTGGCGCGTTGATGGGTCGCCAAATGACAGGACGTGCGTACTGCCACTGAGTCTTCGCCCAAGTCTCACGATCATCAAGGTTTGGATGCCTGAGACCTTGCATCTTCTGGTCTAACATGAAGTCAACCTTTGATTGATGAGGTGACTTTCCAAGAGCGAAGTCTTGGATGGTTGCTCCCAGACGCCATATATCCGTGCATGGCTTGACTTGGCTGCGCCGTTCTGCTGGTGACGGAGCATATTCGGGTGTACCATTCCATCGTTTGGGGGTTTCGCCTTCTGGCGTTGGATGTGGTGTAAGGCGACTGAAGTCCGCGAGCACGAAGATTGGCACCGTCGGAATACCGGCTGTGGTATCGTACCCATCTGGTGTGCGTACGAGAATATTGCCAGGTTTGACATCTCGATGAACGTAGGCGGATTGGAAGTGATTGTGAAGGAAGTCAAGCGCCAGAGTCATGTCCCTCAGCAACTTCCATATGGTCAGCTCGTCCGGTTGTCCTGGTCTACCGCGTTGACGTTGTTGCTTGCACAATGCATCTCGATAGTGACCCAAACTACCAAGATCGGCCACACGCATGAACATAGCCGGTCCAAGTGGTCCATGATGCTCGTTATAGCCAAGAAACTCCACAATGTGATTGTGCTGACCGAGACCGTCAAGATAGAAAGCCTCTAGTTCGAGGCTCGCGATCTCCTTCTTGTCGTTTGGGACTTTGACGGCAATCACATCTCCAGTAGACCGGTGTCGATAGGAGTGTACCATGCCATCTCCACCTTCTCCTAGTTTGTCTTGCTTGACGAAAACTTTGCTGAATGCTTCACTGTCTTTCAGATCTTTGACAGTACAATGTCGAGGAAGATCGGTTGAGGTAGTGGATGTCCTTAACGTGGTTGATGCCCATGATGTGGTGGATGCCTTTAACGTGGTGGATGCAATTGACGTAGCAGTTGGCTCTGCCTTCTTGAACCGGCCATTATGACCACGGAGACGATACCACGGAATTGTACCCTGCTTCATGAACCGACCGTTCGGAGCGCGACGGGGAAGCGACGTTGGGATAAATCTGTTGGTTGTGGTTGAAAGGCGTCTCGCTGTTGAGTGGAATCAGAGGTTGCGAGCACGAAGAATTTAGCGATAGAGTGTTGGGCTTTTGTTACCGGAGGTAAAATCCGTTGTATGCAAAGCGCAAGCTCCAGGCGGACATAATGCGAAGTTTCACCATAACTGTGAATTTCATGGCGCCGAGTTCGAGGGTAATTCTCACTTGGCTAAAGTCGACCAGTCGAGTGGCCTAAACTCAACCCAGTGAAATGCACTTGCTGACCCACGGGACGATGGATGACTTCCAGCATAGGAGCTCAAAAAGAACAATCTCAGCGTTGCAGGCTCGAGAAGTAATGCTTGGAGATAGTAGTCCGTCCACTCTGTCCCAAGGCCAAGCAGTGTATTCATACGGCGCCCTCGAAGCACACAGCCGAGTGCGCTCGATATCTGCATTCTCGATAAATGGTAGTCCAGTCCCTTAGCCGTCTTTACCTTGGACTCTGTAGTGCTTTGCAGCTTCGGTCGCTGAACAACGCGGTACAATCGACGTGACAACACGTTTCTGTCATCACTTGTATAGGCACGACATCGCCTTCGCATTACTTCCTTGTCCATCCTCAAGTCGATGCATGACAACACGCTTGCCTTCTTCATCCACGGTATGCTTCGTGCAAAGTGCCCCACTCGGTATCGAAATACTTTCCGAACCCTCGGATCTCGCACATTCGGTTGAAGCATTTCTGACAGATTTGATTCCTACTTCGAGCCCTCTCGCACTTTCCGTGTCGTCTTGGATCCTTCTCCCACTCTGGGTCGGGCCAGCCTCGCTCGTCGACTGGACCCATCTTCCAATTTATGTCAGTCGCTCTTCTCAAGTGCGGGTCTTCGAAGACGCACGGGAAGTCGAGCCGATCGCCGTCACAGTCGTTCAGCCATTCACAGCCCTGCTGCCGTGCTTTCAAGAAGCATCGCGCACAAAGCTGACCTCGATGCCAAACAGTGCCGCAGGTCCGAGAATCTCGTGGATTGAAATCGCGTCGCCAGCCTTGATACGCATACTCGGGGTCCTTGCATGCGCATAGGTATGACCATCCTTTGGCGATGCGCTCCTCGCTGTCTCGCTCGAGTTGGTGAATGTATCCGTCCACAAGCCGTCTCAGGTTGCGACCGTCCGGGTGATTGTCAGCTTGCTTATACAGCGCATCGAAGCTCATGTTCTTGCACCATGAGCATATACTTGGACCTTTCTCTTGGCCTTCAGGCTGTGACTCGCATGCTACTCCAAACGCACAGTGAGGCCGTGGCGGCGGTGCTAGCATCGTCTACAAGATGCTGATCAGGCAACCATATAGGACGTCAGCTCTATCAGAACGATTGGTGAGAGAAGCTTACATACCTAGCTGACTAGCAATCAAGTCGAACATCAAATGAAAACCGTATTGTAGCCTTCCACGTCATCGTCCTCTCCGCCGCTTTCCCTCCCCGTACCTTCCGACCTCGTCACAGCCTTATCAGCCTCTTCATGACAGAGCCCGATTGGCGTGAAGTACTGGATAATCCCAATCTTACGGAGGTGCTTGCTCCAACACCTTGAACACGCCTGCCCTTTTCTTCTCACTCTACCGCAATCGAGGCGGGTACCGCGGAGGTTCAGGTCGGATTGGCGCCAACGACAGCGTTGGTAGTCTGGATCTTCGAATGCACACAAGTACCGACCGTGGGCCTCGAGATTGCGCTTCCGCCCTTGCCTTCGTTCTGCGTGCGAATTGATAAGCGCTAACGCCGTCGCGTTGTTGTTTGCCCAAACTCGAAGTTGCTGGAGATCGTGTCGGTCTAGACAATTGTTACAGACAGTGTCAAAGTTGCGCAGCTTTTTGCCAATGCCAAGACAGTGTCCCTGCGCGAGGCACTCGATGACGGGTGGAGGCTTGAATACCGACTCAGAGGCAGTAGACATAAAGTAGCGCCGAATATCGATCCGGAGTCCGCTGCTTGCCGTCTGATTCCACCTTCCTGGTGCTTGGCTTAACGTCCATGCATTAAGGCTGAGAAACGACAAGGTAGACTATGAAAGGATCGTAGTGATGGCATCAGAGAAACGCTGGAAGAAGACCTTTCTGTTTGCACTTGGTGCAGATCGTTCATGGCACGAATGACAAAGACGCAGATGCGACAGTGATGGCGCATATCAACCGCCGGAGCACAGCATCGAGGCAAATTCGCCTTGACCTTCTTCTTCTGGAAGAGGGCCAGCCAACGTAACGACGCAGAGCAACATCTGGCGTGGAACGACATGGGCACATGGAAAGAAGCTTTTTGTGTGGCGTAAAATTGTCCGAGTGGTCGGCTCAAGGGGTTCAAGCGGTGAGTGAATGCTGCGGCCACGCCGCTTGACCTAGTGGGTTTCGATCGTGGAGCGCTCATTGGCGTCACCGGTGAGCGTTGGTTTCGAGTTCGTCTTCGGATGATGCGCGACGACCAAAGCTATGGTCACCATGGGGCAGCACCCAGCGAATCACCATCGCCAGTCCCGACAGATTGGCATTGTCAAAGCGGGCGCCACTTCGTCGGTTAGCTTGCAGGATGTGTAGCGTGACAGTGATCGTGATTTCACTCGTCGGTACACGCGTGCGGTCATGTCCGTTAGCTTCATTGTCGAAGCGTGGCGGTTCAGACGATGCCCGGCACCCAAATTATGGTCCCAGCATTCAGCAGGCCAGAAGCTGGACCTTGTTCGAAGATCAAGTTTTGAAGAGCCTAAATTGTTCTCGAAGGCTACCGTGCATGCTCACAGGCCTATGTCATGATCACCAAGGACTCCAGCCAAGGGGCATGACTCGTTCCGCTTCATCCGCCTCATCAGCTTGCGAGGTCTCCGTGTCGCTTTGCGAAACGTCTCAATTACAGCCTTGAGCTACTGCCATGTCATAAGTCCTACGAGCGAATCTTTTGATGATGCTCATGCGTTTGAGTCAGGGTGCAGTTGTTACGCCACACATGCTGACCAAATTTGGTCTACCTCAGAAGCGACTTGTCGTCGCCAAAGTTTTTTTGTACAACCACTTCCTTTGGTCTTCCCCACACCGCCACGAGCATGTAGAAAGTAGCTCAAGCATCTGAGGCGTCGTGCAACACTATGCTTCGAACGGACTTTACTGCACTTCTCGTCGCCGATAAAGTATCTTGGTGTCTGCTTCGTATCGTCTTAATAGGTTGTATACCTTAGCTGACTCTTCAATATTGAGGTTTGATGAGTAGTCAGTGACCCATGGTATGGCAGCGGACGTTTTTCGGAGCTGCTCTTCGTTTCTACGTCGTCATTAGCCACCGTGCGCATAAGGTCGGAGTACATACGGCTAGCGTATGACAAGAGTGTCTCAGAACCAATCTCTATCACTTCAGCTGTCTCGGGATGAAACGACCTCGCTAGAAGAGAAAGCTGGAATGGAAAGCACGGTATGCATTCTGCCACTTTGGATCTGCAGCTCGCAGCGACCGAATTCGCTGAGCGACGGGCGTCGACAGGTCGATCGTCGGTACCAGTCCTATCAGGTCGAAATGCTCTATGCCCTCGATGAAGCCCAAAGGCTCACGTGGGGTAATGGCTCCAATAAGTCCAGCTCGGCCAGCCTGACCGGTTAGAGCACGGCCAGATCGGGCAACCCACCGGCCAAGTTTAGGCTCGTATCTCATCTCTGCACAGGAGCTGCCCAATGAGCACTGGTGACCGAAGTGCCAAGTTCTCCAGTTTGAATCACTTGCCCGTGGCGAAGAAACCACTTTGTTTCCCATGTATAGCTAACGAGTTGCAATGGAGTGCATAAGCTCAAGCATCTGTGTATGCAGAGCATCGGAACACCTGCATTCTTGGCCAACGCTGGACCAGGTTGTCGTCGTCCGAGCAGGCCTCTCTTTGGCTTTGCCTATGCCACAACTACCGCGGACACATGAAACAGCAACCTGTGTATCCAATTTGGATACCGAAGAAATCTCAAGAGTCTATTCAGCGCTTGAGGAATGTTTCGAGGGACAATCATGTCCCACTCAACGTACATCGTGCACGATTCACTGTTTGGCCTCTCCAAATCGTACAGTTGTGCGAATATACCGGTGTAGCACAGGTCTGAAGCATCATGCTGCTACCCGGCGTGCGCACAGATAACGTTGCAAGACCCGTGACGGAAGGGCTGTAGGGCACAATCGCGCAACTCCGCACTGTGAGCTCTGCCGTTGCGTCACATTGTCTATCATCGTGATGGCTCGATGCATCTCAGAATACAGTGGCTTCGAGGGGTTCGTGTGGGTATACCATCGTGGAGTAAGTCAAAGTTACGAGGTGTGATGGTGACGGAGGGATGGCGAGCACAACGCATGGAACGGGACCTCGGCAGGCGGCACTTTTTCACCTTTCCGTTCCCGGATCCTTACCGTAGCGTACTTGTGCAATATCGAAAGCATAGCAATAGCAACACACCTGCACCTTCTGTTAGAACATCACAGCACTACGACGAATACCTTGAAGCTTGATTTTCAGGGCCAGCAACCATGCGGGTGATTCTGGTCTGACGAAAGATGCATTTGCAGCAGGAACCCTTCCAACTGCAACCCAACTGTTTCCTATTTGACTGACATCTTCATATTTATACCTCGATTGCGCCTCTGAGCCCTTCTGTGTGGACTGTGTAGCTCCATTTGGCTTCCCATGAAGACGACCGCTCCCAGCTCAGCATGCTTGCTGGAGTGAGTAACTAGTGAGAAAGAGCTTTGGTATTCATGAGAAGAAGAGCAAACTTTCGAGAAGCGATTGTGCTTCAGAAACTACTGCCAGAGCAGAGAGCCTGCCAGTTGCCGACCACAGCGCATCCTCCTCAAAAGTCTGGAAACGTACGACCTCAACCGACACGGCGGCTCTTATCTTAAAGAATATGCGTCCTGGGACTGCAAACTCGTCACAATAACTGCCACGACCGGAGCTCAGCACACATTGAATCACCGATGATAGTGCTGAGGATCTCCGATGAGAAGAGATAAGGCCGAAGAACTCCCGCAGGATTCACAGAGTTTACGACGTCCATCCCCACGATACGTCACAGAACGCAGATATCACAAAGACGTACGTGACCTCGTTCGATTTTTATGGCATGATTGCGCCCTTGGTACTCGAAGCATGCCTTAGCTGTGCCTGTTGGCATCATCTCAAACTGTTCGCTGCCTTTCTTCAGACTTCTCAATCCGCTTACGAGGAGCTGCAGTCGAAAGCGAGACTGACCTGAGGGGGATTGGCCTAAATAATCATTATGGTGCACCCATACCACCTACCAATTGTAGGATCGCTTCCGTCAGCATGTCTTGCTCAGCTTCGATCCCATCTTCTCCATCGACTGCGTCGAGAGCCTCGAAAACTTCCCCTTTGCTTTCTGCTAGCTGCATGATAGCCTCTGATAACATCTCTTGTCCCGCAACCATCACATTTTCCATATCGACCTCGTTAACGCCATCAAGCCTGTCGACGCCATCAACCTCTTCCACGCGACCAATCTCGTCGACATGATTAAGCTCGTTGCCATGCTTTGCCACCTTGGTTTTCTGCTTCTCCTGATATTGCCTCTTGGCTACCTTCAAGGTCGGCTCGGAAGTCACAATGGTTATCGTGGCTGAAATCTTCCTGATGTTTGATTTCTTCGCGAAGGCATTCTTTCCAAACTCATCCTTCCGAATCGCTCGCCATTTCGTCTGTAAGCTGCCACTATCATCTTTCACCCCACCTCTCCGGTCACATCTTATCCAGCCTCCCAAGCCATCTCCTGCTTCTTCGACCTCGTCAACATTCCCAACCACCTCGTCCTTCCAAGCAACCAGTGCTTCCATCAATCTCCTGGATTACTCGCCAGACTTCGCCCTACACTCTTTGCGCTCCTTCTCAAACCACCCATCTCCCAGCTCTTTCTGGCCAAAGCCTCTTACCGCTGTAGCAATCAGATCTCGCATCGCTACATCACCACATCCAGTAATTCTTTCCAGAACAACAAGATCCGTGCCAATACGTTCAGCCAGCGCGCTCTTACTCTGATTATCTGCTTTTGTTCGCATACTGCTATGAAGCGCTAGCTGTGGGAACGCGAGGTGCGTCTTGTCCGGCTCGAAATCGTGCGCGAATGTATTTAGTAACAGGTTAAGCACGTATGAGCCTGGTATATTCAGCTACACGCAAGGCTCGAGGACAGATGTTGTCAGGGTTGTAGCGTGATGTCCTGCCAATATCCCTGCCGTTGCTCCCGCTGAAATGGTTTGCGCGATGTCTACCACGAGGACAGTCAGGACAGTAATACATGCGAGATACGTCGCGAGTTCTTGCTCCACGCGATTAAGAAGACTCAAAGTACCATCGTGTGCTTGGCAGTAGTCGAGATGGCTGGCGAGCAGATGTACTTTGGCGATAGGCACAGCGTATGCGTAGATGAGGTAGTCAAGAATCAGGCGGGTGAGGAAGGAAGTTCGGGCTTCGAGCGCAGGGTCGAAGGATAGGTGAATGGGCTGTGATGGTTTGACCGTGTTTGTGGATCGGGTGGTGGTTGAGATAGGTGAAGGTTCAGGTAGGGGTTCAGGGGCGGTGCTGTCCGTCGTTCGATCGCCTTTTCGGGGTTCAGGTGCTTCATGCGCTTCAGAGACGGCGGTGACATGGCTCGCGAGAGCTTGCGTATTGTCGCACACATCTTTTTCGGTGATTTTAGTTTTGTTTCAAGTGATTACACGGACGATCTCACTGCTGTGTGCTCGTATTGCGTTGATTCGTCGCAGATCTTCAGCAACGTCAGAATCGCTTCTCTCTTCCTTTCGTTTCCCTTCATCGATTGTTGGTTGGGCGTTTGCGTTTGGCTGAATTCCGTCATCCAGTGGTTTGACGCTGTTGAGACGCTTGAGCAGTGAGGCACTTTTGACCTTTGCACGACCCCAGCTTCCCTTGAAGTTGGACATGACAGCGACAGTGACGGCGATGGATGTGGAAATGCATTGTGTGATTATTGACACCCAAGGTGTGAAAACCTACCTCTGTGCACAGCATGATAATGTGGAGCGATGGTACCAAACAATGTGTCGGGGTCAGGAAGCGGGGGTGTCGAGGGATGCCTTCAGGCACACACAGAACTGAACCAAACAACATCGAATTATTCTACCATTGAGCATCGCGGGACAGGATCTTGCCGTCCGGGGCGCAGGGAACAGAGCGCCAGCCCAGCCAGATTCCTCTGCTACAGATCAACCAAAGAAGCCATCATTGTATTGATAGTCGATGAAGCAAAAGTGACCTACAGGAAAATGAAGAATTACCCAACACCACTCACATTGAAAGTCGCCATCATGAAGGCTGAATAGACTAAGCAAAATTATAAAGTGAGGCAACGGCTCCCTGCAACCGCAACAAGTGTCACGGTCCTCGCGACTATGGCCCAGAGAAGAAATCGTGGAATCAGGAACTAGCAAGACCCATTACTCAAGCGTGTAGGATTACATTTCCCTCCGACAATAGAGAAAGTCATGGACCGCTTGACAAACACTACACCGAGCGTGCTTTGGCCGGGTTCAGCCGTGCTTGAATCAAGGTTGTGCGCGGCTTTGCATCGACCACGGGTACCGGGAGTCTGTTCTTGAGAGCCCTCTGGATGTTCAAATCACCACGCTCAGGATCGCGCCGTTGGTTGGCTGGTCGTAGCTCATGTTCAACGGTCGACAGATCGAGACTCGAACCTGAGGAATTTGAGGTGGTGTTGGTGTTGGTGTTGGTGTTGTGGTTATTCGTGTTTTTGTTCCTGGCAGTCTTCGCTTCCGCTGGAGCGGGAGCCTTTTTGGGTGCGTTCATTCTGGCTGAGGAGGAGTTCTGCGAAGGCAGCCCGTTACTGCTGGCCTGACCTTGACGCTCGAATAAGTGGCGACGCCATTGTTGCATCAAAGCATGTGCCACAGCTGTAGTAGTTGGGTTCGCATAGACTCGGAGAGAAACAGCGACAATGTCGTATTTGCTGTGTTTTGCCGCGAATTTGAAAATCGCGCGATGAAAGATCACTTCAGCGACTTGGCCCAGGCAGAGCTTCCTCACAACATAGAAGTCTGCTGTGAGTCGGTCGGCAAGTACCCTATGTTGCGCTCCGTTCGTCCATTTCTTGCTGAAGATCCCAAACAATCGAGATGTGTCTTTGTACAGTATAGTCTCTTTCTCCAGTCCGGGCCTACATCGATGGTCGTAATACTCCATGATCTTGTCGGAGAAGTACGCGGGATCGACACCTAGGCGTTGCGAAGGTCGGATGATATAGTCTATGAGGCTCCGATGTCCCTCATGATGTGGTAGCTGATCGCGATGAAACCATGCGCAAGTATATGCAAATGTGTTGCCTAGAGAGCTGGTAATAGCCTTTTCATGGTACGGAAGAAACGACCGCTCTCCCATTCGCTTTCCCTTTCGCGTCACTGTGGTCATTAGTTCAGGGTAGTGCACAGAGTCGAATAGCGCAATTTCCAACTCGTGGAGATAAGTGAAGCTGAGGATTTCGAGCACAATCCGCAACAGAAAACTTTCACTATTGATCGGGTCGCTCACAGTGTTGACGGAAACGGGAAGCGCGTGCATCAGGGTTGTTTCATGAAGATCCCCATCGCCTACGGTAGATGGACTTGCAGTGGTGGACATACTGTCTGAGGCTTTGGAGTGTTTGGTCGAGTCGGTGGAAGTGGTGAGCGGCTGATCATTCGTGCTCGGATCAACCCACCAAGCACGAATAGGAATCCTGGGGCGCCGAGGGCGGAGACCTTCTTGCGATGACTGCCAGTGCAATACAGTAGTCCCTCGCCGGTAGCGGCTCCTTGAACAAGAATTTGGTGTTGAAGCATGTGTGGTCGTTGATGCCACATTGGCAGATTGACTGGCAATATCCTCCATGGTCTGGCTTGACCTTGCCGGAAAGTGAGAATGCCACCAGGTCAGTAAGGACCAGCTCTGGAATTTAGGGTCTGATACAGCGTGAAGAGTCGTCTTTGAGATTTGAATGGTGATCACCTGTCCATCATGGGTGAACGAAAGCCGCCGTACATACGGAAGGAGACTTGTCGCAGCATTATCAGTTGCATGTGGTCCACTCCTTCAACGAATCCTAGATGGGTAAGTCACAATTAAGAGGTACCATAGGATGAGGAGGCTGGTGAGGGGCTGATACCACTGTAGAGGCCCCAAAAGGCCGACAAAGTGGTCATCGCTACTGCTCAGGAGCCGGTTGCCTGCAGATGCTGCGGGTTTAATGAACAGTGCTACATCCTTCAACGTTGATGTTGTCCCGACAACGTCCCCAGTCACCACTTCAGAATCCATGGTGACTAGGACTGAGCGCTCGGCTACCTCGCAGCAAAAGCCGATGGACTGAGCGGCGCTGTGCGCGAAGCAATCGGGCGTTCAGAGCACATCAATGCAGAATCGTTGACAATAGATGAAATTATTCATGGAGATGGAGACCAGAGAGTCCAGGAGGCAACTGTGGGACAATGAACAAGCCGGGTGCACTGGAAATGTGTGGGGCCTCACCGCCTTGGCATCAACCGGCAGAAATTCAAAAGTTCTGGGGACTGGCGAGCAATACCACCACTTTCTGCGCATAATTGTTGCAATGTCGACCTCGCCCCTCCGATAAGCCGTCCCCAGGTACTGTCTGCCCTAAGCCATAGCTGTATTTCCTCGCCTCCCTTTCATATCATGGCCGTCGACCGAGCGCCGACCGCGCATGATGCGCAATCGAGGCGCAAATCGAACACCGCTGCACCTGTGGCTGTCGAAGATGCGCGCGCACTCGCCCAGTATACCGAAAGTGCGACGAAACAATATGGGAGAGGAGAAAAGATACGGTCAAAGTCGGTCAAAGACAGAAAGCTGCGCTCAAATCTTAGGTCGCTGGAGGCAAAGAATAAGCAGGCGGCGGTAGAAGCCAAGAATGTGGAGATCTTGCTGGAGAATAATGCTGGTCTTTTGGAGCCAGAGAATGAGCTGGAGGAAACATACAGGGTACGACAAGACGACATCAAGCAGGCGGTGGGCATCGAGACCGCAAACAAGGGCTTCGAGCTGCGGCTGGACGGGCGGGGACCATACGATGTATGCGAGTACAGCAGGAACGGACGGGATCTGCTGATAGCGGGGAGAAAAGGACATGTTGCGACATTCGACTGGAGAGACGGTAAGTTGGGCTGCGAGCTGCAACTCAATGAGACGGTCCGAGATGCGCGATGGCTGCACATCAGCAACCAGAAGAACTTCGCTGTCGCGCAGAAGAAGTGCGTCTATATCTATTCAGGCGACGGCGTCGAGCTGCATCAGCTCAAGAACCACTCCGAAGCTACACATCTCGAATACCTCCCATACCACTTTCTCCTCGCATCGGTCTCCACAGCAGGCATTGTACGATACACCGACGTTTCTACTGGCCAGGCGCTCGATCAGCTCTACACCAAACTTGGGCAGCCCACCGCTTTCTGCCAGAACCCACACAATGCCATCGTCCACGTTGGCCATCAAAAAGGTCTGGTCACACTATGGTCGCCAAACAGCGCCACACCCCTCGTCAAACTCCTTCCCCACCACGGACCCGTCCGCGGTCTCGCCGTTGACAAGTCTGGCAAGTACATGGTTAGCACATCGCAAGATCGGCGCATGTCCGTCTGGGACATTCGCATGTTCAAGGAAATACACACCCACCACCTCCGCGTCCCCGGCCAAACGGTTTCCATCTCCGACCGCAATCTCACAGCCGTCGGCTACGGCACACAACTCAGCGTCTACAAATCCGACATCTTCACGCGCGCCGCCGACGCAGAAACAACAAAACCATACATGAACTGGGGCGGAGACGGTCTAAACATCGGCCGCGTACGCTTCTGCCCCTTCGAAGACGTCCTCGGCATAAGCCACGACAAGGGCTTCTCGTCCATCATCGTCCCCGGCTCTGGCGAACCCAACCCCGACTCCATGGAGCAAGGCCTCAACCCCTACGAAACATCACGCCAACGCCGCGAAACCGAAGTCCACGCTCTCCTCGAGAAACTCCAACCCCAAATGATTGCGCTCGACCCCAACTTTGTCGGAAACCTCGATCTCGCATCTGACGAGCAGCGCCGACAGGAACGCAATCTCGATGCGAAGCCTGAAGATCGGATTGCCAAGTTGAAGCAGCGCGGTAGAGGGAGGAATAGTGCGCTCAGACGCTTTTTGAGGAAGAGCGGGAGTAAGAATATTATTGATGAGGAGAAGGAGCGTGCGAGGGACGCGATGGAGAGACAAAAGAGGAGGAATGAGGAGAAGAGGGAGAAGTTGAAGAAGGAGTATGGACCTGCGTTGGAGAGGTTTGCGAGGAAGGGGAATCAGACGTGACGTGATGTTGTGGGGTAAGCATGATGGCGTTTCAAGGTGGATGGGAAAAGTTGTAGCATTTACCGGCGTTGATGGGAAGGGTATGTGTGTGATAGCAGATACCCATGTATCATGCAAACAGTATGATCAACAAATATCGCTCAAAACGCCAGTCCATTTTGTCTACCGATCTAGATCATGCATCATAACATCATAATCCTCCTAACGGCCTCTTTCCATTCACCTCACCTAACCCTCCAACTCCCCCTTCCATATCCTCGCCCCCCGCGGCCACACCCTCTTATACAAACTAACAGCCACCGCATCCATCGGGTTAATCTTCCCATCGAAATTGGCTTTGAAGTACCCATGCGTACCCAAGCTCTCCTTGATGAAACCAGACCTGCCACGCTTCGTCCAAAGCGGCAGACTCTTGAACCACTTGACGTCCCCATCGTTGAAGAACATGTACCGCACGGTGACGACGCGCTTGTTGATCTTGTACGGGTGGCCGGTCAGGATGATGCGCTTTGCGATGATGCGGTTGCTCGATGGTGGGAGCGAAGTGCCTGTTGCGATGAGGCGGAGTGGTGTGTCTGCTTCGGTGGAGCGCTGGAAGTACAGAAGTGGGACATTGCCCCATGTCAGTGGGCCGATGAAGGATGCGATTGCCGAGTGACCCGAGTGCACGTAGCGATCGAATTTGTGCACGTTGTTGGGCGTGTTGCCGGCTTGTGAGAAGAGTGGGTTGATGACCATGCGTCGGGGCCCGCATTGGACGATGAGCTCGGTCTTGGAGCGAATGGGTGCTTCGTGCTCAGAGCTGAGCAGGATGCTGTAGTTGCAGGCCGTGCGCTTGTGCTCGTGTCGGAGCAGAGAGAACATCGCGAGTGGCCGAGATTGTGTTTCCTGGTAATGGAGAGGAACACTGCGGAGATGGACGTTGACTCTTGTGCCAGGCTTGACGCCGCCTGCCCATGCTTCGCGCATGAACCTGGTCGCTGTGCGTTTGTAGTCGGAGATCTCGAGTAATCGCTGCCACTCTTCCGGCTCGTAAGGTCGGTCTTCCTCGGTCTCCCAGACACTGGATTTTAGACTCTTCAGGCCGCGGTATCTGATCAGTCTTTCTCGTGCGTTGGCATTTGGATGTAGCTCGATTTCGTCTGGGAACTCAAGATCTTCGTCCTGCTCAGTCTTCCTCGTCTTCCTGTAAGCCTCAATTTGTGCCGCCTCGTCTTCTGGCGATGGATCCAGGAACATCTCTGACTGCGGATATTCTGAAGGTGCACCTTCCGTCATGGCCTTGCCGTCGACATCTATGCCCTCTATGCCATCAGCCGGATGCGCTGCCTGGCCTTGAACCGGACCAGATACGTCTTCCATATCGAAGTCCTCCAGATCTGATCCAGAATCAGACAAGTCATCAATGTACCATGCGCTCTGGTATTTGCTGGTGCCTTTAGGTAATCGTTTGGGTCGCGCCGGCGCGTCCTCCTCTTCCTCGTCGGAAAAGTAATGATGGTCGTCCAACAGAACGCCTTTTCGCTCTGTCGGTGCCACGGAAGGTGCATAGTTGGTGACATCGTCCATGATTGTCTCCTCTGGCGCCAGATCTGCCAAGTCGTCTTGATCTTCAGTAGGACGATCCAGAGTGCCATCGCCCTCCTCGTCAATCATCATCTCGTTGCCCTTGACCTGCTTCTTCGTCTCCAAAGGTGCCGCAACAATCTTGTCGACTTGAAAGTCACCCCAGTCACCGACCTGCACGAGGCGATCCGCTTTGAGGCCCAATCCGCGCACCACGCCGGTCAGCACCACTTCGCCAGTCCCGTCTTCTCCGACCGCAGACTTCCCGCCTGACCATGTGATTTCCTCAATGAACATGTGGCTCCTTTGATCTCTCCACCGAACGCCCTTTGTGGTTGTTGTGCATAAAGATCGTACGAGGTTAGAGGCCTCTTGTCGACTGTCGAGCGAGTAGACGCGCTCGGTGGAGGGAAGCCAGTGGGTGATGTATGATTTCAGCGATGCAATGACCTGTGAGCGTATCTTTGCTGGCTCAACTTTGTCCAAAGCCTGTACCACAGTGAAGCAATTCGAGATACCCTGGCTTTCGACCGACTTCAGTATGAGCTCGCCTACCGCGTCCACCTCTTCTGCTGCCGAGAGCGCAAACACGACAAAGTCAGCGATGCGACACGCGTCGAGACACGCCAGAAGATCCTTCTTGACAGCCAGGTATTGTATCTTCTGCTTGAAGCGATCGACGGTTGTTCTCGTCCACCCGACTTCTGGCACCGCTTCTTCGATGTCAAGGCTGCTGTTGAGAGTGCGTACAGCAGCACCGGCCGAGATGTCTGAACATAGTGGTATGATGGCGACGATGCGTGGCGCGCCATCTTTGCCAGCGAAAACATTGGTGGCTTTGGCGTGTTCGCTGTCCTTGTTCAGGCGCATCTGCTTCGCGCGGTTGCGGCGGTCGAATTTGGACATGACCTGTTGGTGCGGCGTTCTTCGGGCGCCGCGTTCGAGCAGGTCGACTTTGCCTGTGAAGCATCGTGAGCATTTGTCGGAGAGCGGCATCGAGTTAATATACCCTTGCTCAACTCCTTCAGCGCGCCTTTGGTGGCATGTCGCGCCTTGAAGCCCTTCTTGTTTTGCTTGGTCGTGCTCCGGTGGTGGTGCGACTGCACGGCGACGGCTGCCATGTTTCCGCTACCGCCTGCTTTGAATCTGAAGGGTATCGACGCCACTTTGACTGCGAATTGTCCGAATGCTGGGGTGTGTGGGCGCAAGTGCGGGACAGTCGAGATAATTTTGGTGGCCGCTTATCGATTACCGGTAGAATTTCACCCCCGTCGAATCCACTCGGCTGTGGCGTCATGCAGCATCGTCTCATCTCCTTGACATCCATCGCAATTGCTAACTTCATCGGCATCTTGGCCGGCCATGAGTATTCCTCTGTCGCACTCGCGCAGCTCTCTCACAGGCTCAAGCTGACACAGCATTGCGTGACTGCGAAACAATATGGTCCCGGAAACCTTCCGATCTTTCAAAGTGAACCAAAGCCGTGGTGTGGTGTGTCTGCTATGAGGAGACTTCATTTTAGCTGCCAGCGAAGTTTGTGTCACTCTGAGATCCTCTTGAACCGTAGATATCGTGACAAGGATTTTCGTTGCCCTTCAAGGCTTCATGCTCGCTGGCGCTGCAGGGCTGGTAACACACCCGTATGATACACCAGGCTTTGTCCTCGCATTCCTTTTCTCCCGTCATCAAGTGTTCCACGATTCTCTTCGAGGCTTGATATCACTGGATTCATGTCTCTATCACTTTCGCGGCTGACCAGCATGTGGGGCGAAGCTCGCTGGCGCCTGCCTCACTCTCACTTGGGCATGAACAAACGACAAAACTCCGTGCTCACACCGCCAGGCACCTAGGAGCGAGCTTCACCGTCACTCTCATTCTCATATAGGCTTCACCCACTGCTGAATCTTGCTCCTTCTTTCCACCACTACATACTCATTTCAGCTGTCCTCCCATTGACACGGCAACCTTCGCAATCAATACCGGTGTCACCATGGGCAACAGTCGAGGGCGCCGCCAGGCTCACGTCTACGACCCAGCTGAGATGGACAGGTCAGTCTCCCTCGATGCTCTCTTTGTTAGCTGTCGTGACATACCGGTGCTGAATGTCACGCAGGCTTCGACATATTCCTCTTCCTCCGAAGATCGAATGTGGCCGCTGCAACAAATACCGCGCGCAGTCCAGGTTCTCAGAGAAGCAGAAGACTGATGCACGCTGGTACTTTGACAAGTACGGCAGCATCGCCCAGCCCATCCTATGCCTGAACTGCACCGGTGCCCGGGTCATGGAGATTGAGTGCACTTACTGCAACAAGACAAAAGGCCTGGAAGAGTTCGCGAAGAGCCAGCGCGCCAGAGCTGACGACGCGGTATGAGCATCGAAGCACTCTCGATGCTGTCACTGACCTCCCTAGCAATGCTACCAGTGCACAGAAGAACTAGTCACCCGTCGACCCGTAAACGATGAGAAGTACGAGAACCCAGACAACGCTTTCATCAGAGAGTCCGTCGGAGGTATGCAGCCCGAGTACTGGACAACTGCAAGCACAACTGCAGGCACCTCCACTAACGTAAGTACCAACTGCTCAATGGCAACAGACGCGCCTCCCACGTTTTACCGCCTCGCTTTGATGAACTTCGTTGACAGCAGTTAGGGCGACTGGGCGAGCGTTAACGGCGAGTTTGAAGGCGACGATGGCGGCATCGCCTTGTCCCGCCAGTTCCAGCAGACGTCCATCAACGGCTCGATCACGGAGACACTGATCGAATCTGAGTGCGCCAACCCGATTCGTGGTGCTGGCAACAATCCTCATGGCGATGACTGGAGCGAGGTGCAGTCCAGATCATGGCGCACGCCGTCAACCGATGCCGCCAGCGCCAGTGCCGGCACAGGACGAGTCGGATACGGAAGACCCTCTGCCACGTCCAATGCGGGTACAGAGCGTACCTATGCCTCCACTATCGCAGAGCGATCCATCGTCTCCAACATGCGTCCCAACGGCTGGGCTAAAATATCTCGCGACGAGTCTACCGGAGCCGCCGTGCCGGTTCGCGCTCCGCCTGTGGTATGTTAATGCATTGGAAACATCTGAGCTCCATCGGGATGGCTGACAATGTCACAGAGGCCCTACGGCGATAGCCAGGCAGAAACCAAGGAGGATACAAACCCTTGGGGTTCTGATGAGGACGATGAGGAGGAGGAAGATGGTGGTTACAGCGATGACGATGACGACGGCGAGAACACCGAAATCTGAAGCTAATCGTGCATGCATGGCGAAGGTCTCGATGAGTACCTTACCATCACGTCTTGCCCAAGTCGGAGATTCAACAACGGCCAAGTAAAAGTGGTTTCTGCGAGTTTCGGTCTGATTGCACACGGCCTCAATCAACAGGTCATCGGCCGAATAGCTGGCGTTTCGGTGGTTGCAATGTTCTTTCCTATTATACGAGGTCTTATGCCTCTTCCAATAGCCATTCGGTTACGATACATACAGAGTCTCGTTTGCCAGTCCTGCAACTCCAGTCAATGCTCTCTAGCTCACGTTACATTTGAATGTCACTGCCAGCGGGAACGTCAGCCTCGTCCAGAAGCTAGTGTCGGATCTTCCCAAGATATCTACATTGTCGGTACCTTGTTTGGCGAAGATTTTACCAAAGTCTGGACTAGAAAGCTTAGGAGTCTTCATTCATTTGCTTCGCCACAATTGCGACGTCAATGGGGCTTATAGCTTTTTTGAAAGTTGCGAAAGCACGTTCGAGCCAGATCACGATTTTGGAGAGGGTATTCGGTCCTTCCGCGGCCCACGTCAAATTAACACAGTTCGACATCGGCGCTACCGAAGACCTGAGTACAGCTTACAAACGTATTAATGATGCAAATGCGTGAAAGAAGTAGGCCCGTCTGCCCTCAAGGTGTCCCGACGCTTACAGATCCGAGGAATCATTCCGCAGATTCAAGTAGTTAAGGAATACAAATATCGCACGATGGTACTGCTATAATGCTGCAACAGCACTTTGGTTAGTTAATTTGGCACTCGACACTCTAGACGTCACAATACTCTTCAAGGCGCGGTCAACGGGCTTCTCGAAGTACCTGGATGCTTAAATTGACCGGGAGTTTGCAACGGGCAAGTCGTCCGTGGATGTTGCAATCCTACAGACAGTCCAGGAGATCAGGACTACACACGCTGGAAGTCACAAGTCAGACTTCTACAGTACAAACCACCCACGTTCGACGACATAACCATGAGCTCAAAAACTTGGACGGCGCTTACTTTCCTGTAAACTTTTGTGAGTCGCCTCGTGCGTGTCTCGAAATACTCTTACTGACTATCAAAGATCAATTCGGCCCATTCTACTACGACTCCGCACGCGTTCCATTAGTCCGCGTACCCAAGACACACCTCGACATCTTAGATCCCTAATGGAAAGGCAAAATAGCACTCGTCTATCCCAATGACGACGACGGCGTCCTGCACCTTTTCTCCCTCATTGTCAGCAAATACGGCTTCCAATGGCTCGAGCGCCTTCAAACCCAAGACGTCCAATGGGTCCGTGGTGCCAACGCCGCCGCAACAGCCGTCGTCGACGGAATCAAGCACGGCAATTCTTCGCGCGTCCTGACTTTCACGGCACCAAGTTTCTCCCCCGAAGCACCGACCTTCGTAACCCGTCAGCCCGAAGCCCCGGAGCAGTTCGTGTCCTGGGGGCCAGCTGCTTGGTATCTTCGCGACAACCAAGGCTCCTGAAAGTGCGAAGTTGTTTGCGAGCTGGATGGTCAGTCGGGAGTGGCAGGGACACTCGGCGAGTTCGAGGTCGACGGTGTTGGAGAGCCTGAATAAAGAGTCTGGACAATCAATTTACGCGAACAATACCCAGATTACGAAATACGTCTCCTTCATGCAAGGATAGAGCGAATGTGGAGTGGTGGAGGTTTCGGGTTGAGAGCATTATTGGACTTGCGAAAGGGGAGTATGCGTTGCAGTGGGGACGTTGTTCTGGAAAGGAAGGTACATGGCTTCGGTGCTTGAGCTGTGTATGAGTCGTGTGGGAGTTACTCAATGGAGTGGTGGCTGTACGGTGAAGCACCCAAGAGGATGCTTGAAGGCTGTAATGTTCCTTGTAGCTGTAGATGGAAACTCTGGCGTATGATCAGTTCGCCATCTATCTAGAGGTGTAAAAACGACATTGCTGGGAGCAGAGTGCGTCTTGCGTCAACGGTGGACCTAGTGAACATTCAAAGTAAGCTCACAAACACCCACGGGAAGATCGACAGGCGTGATATGCATAGATGGACAATACTAGTCTTACGACAATCTGGGTTGCTACGGAGTATTTAACGCGGAAGGGTATGAGAGCTAAGGTCAACTCTACAACCCGCCGAGACAGAGTGTGGTTGGTCAGGCTGCAGGCAACATGAGCTAATGTTAGACTCATTCAGGTCGCTTTATGGTCGAAGCACCAGCAATATTCGCAACATGATTACAGCTATTCAAAGAGTGATATATAAGTCACTGCATCTACTGCAGCAATGGAGAGAATAAGGCCCACAACTTCGTCACACTACGCAAGAACGAACTGGCGTGGCAGCCAGCCAGTGTTCACGGCGCTGTATGCTGACCCCCCAACATCTTCCCTATACATACCAATTCGCTTGTACAGCTTCTCACTGATGTCTTCCGATCCACCCTTTACCTCAACTACTCCTAGTCCAACTGAGAAAGGATTGCTATGGGGTTCATAGTTTGCTAAATGAAGCAGCCACGTCTTCCCCATGCTTCGTGGTCTAGGTTTATCGTCAAAATAAAAGTCTCGGTCTCCATCTTCCCAGTCGTCGGAGACGTCTATTTCCTTGGCTGGGCAGGTGATGGTGAGACGAGCAGATCGGATGGACCCATTCGGCAGTTCGGGATCTATAGGATCAATGTGCCATGAGATCTGCGGCTCTGATCCCTTATTTAACTCGCCCAAGGAGTAAAACACGGAGTGATTTCGGGACACCCAGGGCCATGAAGGGCCCGACGTAGGTGGCATATGTCGCTGCGCCGATCAGACCTTTGGTGGGCGCGGAAGAGATTATCTCTGCTTTCTACCTCCCACAGAAGATCATGCCTGAGAGTTTTAGACCACATCCCTACAACATAGGTACCGAGGGCGGCGCGAGACTCCATTTCGCTCACAATACCGATTGTTGCGGGTAACCTGTCCGAGGGGCTAGTGACAACTCGCTTGGGGTATTGTTGCACAATCGTCCTCCACTGGTTATGGAACCTGCCCTTCAAAATTCTGACATCCGATGTTAATCCATGTTCATCTGCGCCCGCGAGGTCGAGTGTAGACAGCTCTTTCGGAACGTTTAGAATGATACCACAATCCAACCGCACAACTCATGAGGCGCATCGCAACACTGACCGTTGACCTCCCGAGAAGAACATCAAAAGTCGTGGGCTTAGAAGAGATTCCTGGAGCGTCCAAGCGCGTGTGACTAAAGGCTCTTTGCTCAGATCTGGTTTTGCGAAGTCCTTGCGTATCTCCAATATAGCGAGACGTGGCGATATACGCCCCAGAGCGGACGAGAAATCAGGGTCGTTGATGTTGATGTTCCAGGTCATCGCATTATCACTGCCGCGCAGTGGCTCCAGAAAACCCCCAGTGGCCGACTTGTCAGACATAACCGCTATTGTGCAATATGCTCCCCGGCACATAGAAGACATTTTGCCGAATTCGACTATCTTGTCGTGCCCCGAATCCTGCACGATACAATATGCGTCAACCCAAAGAAATTCGACACCGAGGCTCTGGGTAACCTTTACAATGTCCTGTACAGTTCTTGGCATCTCTGCAAAATCTATATATTCCGAGTATTGAGAAACTCGATCTGTAGTGGTCATACCTGGCTGTAAGCCGCCCCAGCAGTAGCTTAAGCAGACGTAGTGGGGATGGGGATCAGCATCTCGATCTACGTCCATAAGTTAGATAGCAGGTTACTGCAGTGATCCAGACACCCCCAATAGTCTCCGTGGTAGATCAACATCAATCTAGGGTACGCAGGATGTATGGTGAGCGATGTAATTCTTCATCAAAGCCTGGAAAATTTTCCCATCTCGCACCAGGGCCTCCGAAGCTGGGATTTGATCTCCAGCCTCATCCCAAATCCGAGTTACATCGTCACCAACCTCCCTCTGAGTGGCCGGCTCAAGCCCTTGCCAGTGCTCACAGGGTTCTGTCGGATAGAGCCTGAAGTAGCATTTGCTGAATTCTACACCAAAGTTTGGCCCGGGTGTCCGGTAGGGCCAGCAGACAGTCCCATAGTCCCATGGCTCATTGATGAGTAAGGTGAAGTCAAAGTCAGGCGTGGGAGCAGTATCTACTGGTACTGCTGTTACATCAGAGCTGTGAATCCGGAAAGAACATACCAATGATCTGGCGCCACGAGAACTCCCCAATAGGTTACCATATAGGGGAGGAACCTTCCTCCCAACCCACGGACTGCCTCCAGGAAAATCCCCGGGGATCCATTTTTTGGTTCTGTACGCTAACAGAAGAGATTCTGGAGGCAGACCTGCCTCAATAGCTTTCCCGACCATCTCAGCATACGTATAATGCTGGCGCCATTGCGGGTCCAAGTTCCTCAAGAATGACTCCTCGTACGAGTTACTGGCTTGCGTTCGGAACTTGTGAGCAGAATCCATGATATCGCCGAAGTTGTCGATTGCTTCTCCCGGTCCCTTGAAGTTGCATTGTTCTGGGGACCTTGGGGGTTGTTCTTTTCGCGCCCGCAACGAGTAAGGCACAAAAGATGCATCCATCATTGGAATCGCTCATAACAGACTAAAAGGCCGACTGAAATATCTGTCGTAGCCCGAGTGCCATGGTCTCGAGGTCCAGAAGTAGAACGGTTCTCCAGAAAGCGTGTGAGAATCGAATGCCTGGCGTCGTGCGCCACTGCAGGCAAACTCCAATGCGTACAATGTATATGGACCGAAAGTATTTTCCCGGCACCATTGGCAGAGCAAGTGAGTTCGACCATCGCTTGCCGTGGTCGTGATAACGAGTATGATATTGTCTTATTGGGAGAAGATAGGCAAATCAAGGTAGGATAATCTAGAAGTGGCGAGTAACTAGCTTGCAATGATTTTGACGTCTAGTGACTTCGATATGGATTCTGCTTTTATGCTTGATTAGCATGGTGACTTAGGAAAGATGTGTTGAGCAGTTATGGTAGACGGCCGTTGTGAGCTGCTGCCTAATCTTGAAGGCCAGATAGCTAAATGATCCCCCGCTTCACTCAGCCTCATAGAAGATAAGCGCATATGCACACAACTTGACCTTCTTCGCTGGAAAGGGAACTATACGCGTGATACGACGATACCTGTGTGCTGTCGTCGGGAGAGAGTAGCAGGGGTTTGAGTCGCTTCCTGTGCAACCAACTGCGCGTGCAGAAAGTTTTCGCGGTATCGATAAGTCAACGATATCTCGATCCCCCCAACGCCTCCCACCACTCCCCACCTCTTCTACACTGCCAACACACGCGCAACCACGACACCATGCCTATCTCCAAGAAGGACCGAGTATGTTACACATCTAACTCTCTCATCGCACTTTTTACGACGAACTCCAGCTAACAGCACCACCCCCAGGTCCAGCGCGAGCACAAGAAAGCCGAAAAGGCCGGGACCCGCGCGCCCGTAAAGGCCAACGGGCTCCCCGTCAAGGCGCCTAAGCCAACCTCCATTGTACGCATTCTTCTTCCTCCCGCTTGAGACCTCCCCCTGTCGTCTTCGCTGGACCAAAGTGGCATGACTGAACCAGACAGTAGTGCCAGAACTGCCGCCGCGAGATTGTGAACACGAACAAGGTCCAGCTCGAGCAGCATGCGTTGAGCCATGATCAGAAGCTGTGGCCAAAGGAGAAGTGCTGGCCGAATGATTTCTCATAAGTGAGGAGTGGATGCGGTTGTGACAGGGTCTTTGTTCGTGCGTGGAGCGCGAGCACGAGTGCATGTTCCCCGGTCCTGGTCCTTGAAGACTCTCTCATACTGTGGAGGCAACCACGTTTCTTGACATGCTGAGGCGGTGGTGCATGTCGCGTCAGGCTACAATTTCTTGCTCGAACAGCTGGAAAATACCAAATGCGACTAGACGTCGCAACCCATGTGATATCTGGCATCGAAAATTCACAGAACATGGTCGCGTGGCAGGCGTTCGGGCGGCAGCCAAACGTCGTGCTCAGTGGTAGTGGTATGAACACGTTCAGACATTGCGCTTTCGGGCCCAGAGAGTGTGACTCCAGTCAAAACAATGTTGTCCTGCCGGACTCTGTCCTTGATGCATTAACTTCAAATATGCCGTACTTCATGCTGTGGTCAACTTCAACCCCGTTTCCAAGGGTTTTCCTATCGTGCACCAACTCCTACCGGGCGCCGTGTGCATTTACACCGCCACTAAGTACACATAGTACACATAGTTCAGCTTAACTTTTTGCTATATTTGGCCCAAGAAAGCGCTCCACGGAAGACAAATAGATAAGATGCAGGGTCTCGCTCGGTTGGCTCGAGCGACGGCATGATCTCCACAGGGTCTCAACCTCACCACCATCACTAGGGATCACTTACGGCGAAACAAATCTTTGGCGTTGACTTGATTGTCCCGACTATATGCAGAACTATTCGTCCAGCTTTACAAACTTCTCAGCGGTGTGCCTCATGCTATCAAGATTCTCAACCTCAGTATGATCCCGCTTCGCTCCTTGCTTCTCACTGTCATGGCTGCCATGCTGGCCACCGCTGGTCTGACCAGACTTTCCGAAACTGGGCCCTGAACTCGCCTGGCCATGTAGCTGCTCAACATCCGCCTTTGATCCGACGTCGCGAGGAGCGCGCTGGCTTGACCTCTCGGAACCGTTCGCGCCCTTGTTATCGCTGCTCGCGTGCTGCACATCTTCCTCGTTGAGGTCGACGAACTGCTCCGCCTTCTCGCGCTCGACTTGCTCGAAATCATTGTCCTCGCCGTCGTGGTGAGCCTTGCGATCGTTGTAGAGAGTGGACGAAGCCGTGTCGTGCTGGGAGGCATTGCTTGATTTGCTATTGCCAGACGATTTCGAATCATGCTGCTGACGACCGGCACTTCCTTGCTGGTTGTGCGACGATGTCGAGCCTGAGCTCTTGGCCTTGCTCGATGTCGAGGCGAACGTCTTCTCGCCAGAGAGATCCTCGTCGTCTCCTAACCGCTCGTGCTTGGGGGCATTGACGCCAAACTCTTCCGATGCGTCGGTGACTGGCGCTGCCACTCCGCCTGCGTTCATGCCTGGTAGTGCTGAATTGTTGATAAGTCACTAATCAGGGAGTATTTGATAGAAGTCCTACCGTCACCTTCCTCCTGCGCTGGCATGGGCGCAACATGCTTGGTATGTTGAAGTGCTTTCTTCGACACATCAGTAAGTACTGAAGAGGGAAGCAATAAGGTTCGCATACATCTCCACTAGCACCATGAAGGATCTCATGGCCCTCAATCGGGCCATTGTCGTTTGATCCATCACCGTTGCGAGGCATAATGTGTGCAAATTGGGATGGAAAGGGTTGAGAGGCGTGTCTTTGAAAATGTACTTCTGGTACGTATGAATGCAACTGACTGGAAGCAATAGCTACTCTACCGTCCCGGATGGCAGCACCTCTTATAGCAGCACGACACATTGTCCACCACAGCCACTTCCAACTTCTGCTGGCACGTCGATCGAGCCAGAATCCTGTTCTTAGTTGCCGACAGCCGCAGAAACTCTGGTAAACGCGGCTGAGTTGGGTATAAAGAGGCGACGTCATGGCGCTCTATGCTCGTCTTAGCGCGCCATTAGGTTGTGACGGAGGCTCTCCGCGTCCACGGCGATCGAGCTAATTGCTTCTTCCGTTACAAATTGGTAGAAGCAACATCAACATCGAACACTGTTGATGGTTGCGGAATGAAAGGTGCTGCGACTCTACTTGTGTCCGGCAGTCTCCATGAGAATGCGACGATTGGTATCGCGAATTCTGTATGCATGATATCGTTCAATTGCTTCCTTTTCGCAAGCTGCTGGACGGCCAGTTCGCATAGCACCATCCTCAGGATGCATTCATCCATTACCCGCGGTTACAGCAATTTATAGGTTGCTCGCTCGATGCACGCTTAGCCTGAACCAGCACCGAATCCAGCCCATAACCGCGACACCCACAAAGCAAGCATCAACTCCCTCCAGGTTTGATCCAGCTCTTTACTCAGCTCAATGGTTGGCAGCATCTTACCGCCTTCCAGCCTCAAGACTTCGGTCGCAAGCACGCGACCCTGGGTATCCTTCCATTCACTCGGTTCCAATTCATTTCTCCTAGCCACAATCCTCTTCTTCAATCCTCCTGCTTTCCCGCACGTCAAGAACGGTGCAGGTACGACACCTTGCTGCATCACCTGGCGAACATGCCACCGCTTGAACCCGAAGCGCAGCTGCAGTACGCCTGGCCATCCTCCAGCTGTCTTGCTCTGGATGTAGTACTCGTTTTCGACGAAGGGTGGATCGTGCGCTTCGTATAGCGCCGTGGAATTGTCGAAGGAGACGTTGCGTACGCGGCCAGACTCTATGAGGGCGATATCTTCGGCGCGAAAACGTCGTATGCGCAGTTTTGATATGCACGCATCGAGGAGGGACGAAAGGTGATATGCGGGTCCGTTGGGTGTGTGTATGAAGGTGCCATATATCATGAAGGTGGTCTGGTTTGAATCGACAGGCGTGTAGTCTGGGAGTTCGTCGATGAGGCCGACATCTTGCGACATCACTGGCACATTCACTGCGGGTGCGACACCATTTACGGCCGCCGAGAGGTTGGTTGCAGCCTCATATGAAGGTATTGGTGGTGCGGATGTGGGTAAGGCGTCAGTTGTCGATGGTTGGACAGGTGGTTGCGCTTGTTGCGCGCCTTCTTCCTCTGTTCGACCGGCAGCAGTGTTCATCTTCTTCACAGCATTCATGCAAGCGGCGCCACTCGCTAGTCATGGTGGTTGTTGTTCGGAAGTATCGGGAGTGACGTAGGCTGTCGCGTCTTGGAGATCTTGGGGTTGCTCGGCCCGCCATCTCGCATGGCGGGGAGTGCTTGCCGAAGGTACCACAGTAGGTGCAGCACAGCCTTGCGGCAGCTGTGCAATTTTCGATGCCTGAGCGCATTTATACCGACACGGCTGTGCGCAAGTTCTTGTTCGCAGAGGCGTTGGGACACAGTATGACAACCACGTCCAGCAAACTATAGGCGGGCGATCCCGACGGGCGCGATGGCAGAACTTCGAGTGACCTGATGTGTTGACGGAAGCAAGACCACTCTCTGTACGATGCTCTCTGCAGGTGGTTACACTGTACCCTGGTCGCCATGGCCTGACAACATGCGGTTTTAAGTGGTCGAGAAACGAATGCATATCGCTGCAGCTGTGCCACACAACACAGCACACGTGCGGCATAGATCGTTCTCTATCTCCACACCATCTTGCGGCAGGTATAGTACCATGGAGGCTGTTACCGCTTTCGGTCTTGCTGCCAGTGTCCTTCAAGTGATCGGTTTCGCTTCTCAACTTCTGTCTGCGGGTTCGCAAATATACCAGGCTGGGTCGACCTTGCGAAACTCTGAGCTCGAAGTGGTCCTGCAAGACCTTACGGTCTTGAACAAGCGACTGAAGTCATGGGCACGTCCGGACTCGACAGCCCTCGGGCCGTTGGCAGAAGACGGGCAGAATTTGGAAGCGCTGGCACTTGAGAGCGAGAAAATAGCAGAAGAGTTAACGACCACTTTGAGAGCCTGGCGCCTTCAGGCGGGCGCGACACGTTTTCAAAGTCTTCTACAAGCTCTTCGTACGGCTTGGAACAGCCAGAAAATAGCGGACACAAAGCAGCGCTTAGATGAGATACGACAAGAGATGCAGCTTCGCATCCAGATTTCGGCAAGAGAGGACGTTCTGCAATTGTTGGACGACACTAGTACTTGTTGCAGTTCTGCACGGCAAGGAAGATGTCATCAAGCAACAGCAGATCAGTGACTCTTTGGCATCAAAAAGGCACAATGAGCTTGTCAATATCGTCAAGAGTAGCGGGGCACGGAACGCAACAGTCAGCGATATGTTAAAGGACATCAAGGCCCATCTCCATTTCCGCCAGCTGGACGACCGGTACAACGATATCTTCCAAGCACATGCTGGAACCTTTCAATGGGCGTTCCAAGAGGACGATACATCAACATCAGACTGGTCGAACCTGTATAAGTGATGTCGTGAAGATCAGGGCATCTATTGGGTCAGTGGCAAAGCTGGATCTGGAAAATGCACAATGATGAAATTGTTATACAACGACATGCGGATCAGACAAGCGCTTACTGAGTGGAGTGGCGACGAATGTCTGATCATCCTGAAGTTCTACTTCTGGCATGCTGGTTCGGACGATCAAAAGTCTTAGAAAGGCCTGTTCCGATCATTGCTCTACCAGGTCCTTGAGCGAAGGCCAATCCTTGCGCCAAAACTGTTCCCCGAGCAGTATCTTGCTGACCAATGCCCACCAGACTTTCCAACAGTTCACGAATCTCGAAGAGCATTCAAACGCCTCGTAGATCTAGTTGATGGCTCCTTCAAGGTTGTGCTTTTCATAGATGGACTCGACGAGTTTGCAGCGCCAGATGTAACGATGACCGAGCTTTCGGACTTGCTTCTATGGGCTACTCGATCTCCCCACATCAAATGTCTGCTCTCGAGTAGACCCCTGGCTCCTTTCGAGTTCGCATTCGCTGGACGCCCGAATATGCGCCTACATCAGCTGACCCACAAGGATATTACTACATACGTGCACGACAAGCTGCTCCACCATCCTCGAATATCTGACTTATCTCAACAGAACGCTGGAGCAGTCAAAGGTTTAGTCAACGAAATCGTGGACTCAGCGTCTGGCGTGTTCTTGTGGGTTATGCTGGTAGTACGATCCCTTTTGGAAGGCTTTCAGAACTACGATTTGATACCGGACTTATCGAGACGGCTGCGTGCTCTGCCTAAGGATCTCGAGACTCTTTTCACGCACATGCTTTCTTAAATTCCAGAGGAACATCAGTTCGAGTCATCTAAATTGTTTCAAATGGTGCAGTGCTACAATCAAAAGGACAAACCCGGGGTTCTGCCTGCTAGCCTACTGCGATTTGCCGAGTGGGGTGAGTCTAGAGTGCTTGCTGCTGGCATCGAGCCATCTACTTCAGCGGAAAATGAGAAGGCGGAGGAAGAAATAGCCGGCAGAATTCGAAGCCGTTGTGCGGGCATGTTGGAGCTTCGACCTCGTCAAAGCATCTCAACGAATAAGCCCGCTGCATACGTAGATTATCTCCACCAATCAGTCACGGACTTTCTTAATAAGCGGGATATCTGGCACAAAATCACTGCGCACACTGCTGGCACCAGTTTCATCGCAAATGTGGCTTGGCTTGGAGCTCTCCTGATGCGGTTGAAGCGGGCAAATGTAGAGAGGTGGATGCCCGGCAACCTCCTGGAGATGCCCGACCTAATAGCGACAGCCATGTCTTACGCTCTTCGAGCCGAACTGTCTTCGAACCATGCGTCAACAGCTTTACTGGACGAGCTCGACTGCACCATGCTGGTACACTGACGCTCTTCCTTTGGTGCTCGTGAGTTCGAGGAGATAACCAGCTGGTACGAAAGTTATCAGTTCCGGACCAGCAATGGTAGCAAAGAGGACATCATCGGCCTCAACTTTCTCGCAATGTCAGTCTTGAATGGGCTTCTTCTGTATGTTCAAGAGAAACTCATCGTGCACGGCAAGCAGATGTTAACAAAGACTGGAAAGCCTCTGCTTGGGTTTGCTCGCTCTCCAGAAATGAGCGAATGTCTATTGCGACATGGCGCTCAGCCAAACGAAACCTGGGGAGCACGTGGGAGAAGTATTTGGCAGGATACCTTACTGCAATTGCGTAGCACAACAAGCATCCGGAATGCTATATGTCTCCTCCCACCCTTGCTGCAGCATGGGGCTGATCCAAATGCTTACATTGAGGAAAAGGCAGAAGATACTGGACTCCTCCAGCAACGGAGTGCTTCTAGGTATTTGAGATCAGTGGTCGCCGAGTCAATTGGAAGTGTCGAGTACAAGGTTGGCTTGGAAGATCTGATCAAGCACCTACATGCGAGAGGTGCACAAGAAGAAGAATGGCATATGGACGAAGATGGAGCATGGCGAAAAGTGTACCCAACAGCATCGGAATCGCAACCTGGTGCAGACCGCTACAGCGGGCGATGGAGAACCGAAGCTGGGGAATACTTCATCACCACAGATGTATCACACGAGCCCTAAACCGCAAGTCGTTGAGAACACGAACGCAATCACTCAAAAATCGGATAGCTCTACGCCCCCGTTGAAGACTGTGAAGACTCGAACCATATTTAGTCGGGCAAAGGCACGAATGCGGCATTCGCTAAATCAGAAACACTGAGACTCCCACAAAAACAAATATCAAATACGCGCACAATGTGTCGTGCTGCGATTGATGACTGAGCAGGGATAGTGTTCACATGTTGGATTGAGGATCAGTGTTGTTGATTCTGCACTAAGAATCATGCTGGTCCGCATGAGCACTGGCCACGCGCAAAAGGTGTTGAGCCCGTGATGCTCCCAAAGCTGATGCATAATCCTTACGCTCGGTTGTCATGTTATCGTCGGGATCAAAGCAACCCTCCTAGCTGCCCCCGCAGTCTAAACTTGACTCACATCTGCGTATGCTTTTCACTCCGGAACTTCGTGTCGGGTGCAGTTTTGCTCTCCTGCGAGCATAGGCAACAATTAACCCATCCTACAGCACTACGAGTATCTCGAATAACTTCCGGAGCTTCACACCCTACTCAACCAGATCATGAAACCAAACTGCACCACGTAGCTGTACACGAACAAGAACTGCGTCCTCCTGTTTCGTTGGCCCTTGGCCACGGTGTATCCAGCAGCTGCGTTGCCACCGACACCCATACCCTGGCCGCTCTGATCGGGCAACAATACGTATCTTAGACTCCTGAGCAAGAAGAATGCGTTGGCGCTGAAGAAGTAGAGGAAGATGACCCAACTGATCCAGGTTCCGCCGATGCCGATCAATGACATGAAGTGTGAAAGAAGTAGCGAGACAATGACGTGAACGAACTTGTAGCCGCTGTATGCAACGAGATCCAGGAGCTGGGAGGAGCTTGTGATTGCCAGGAGAAACGTGCCCGTCCTAATAATCAAAATCTCCAGAACCGTGACGCAGATGGCGATGGTGGCGGTGTACCCAAGCAGTTCTGGATGGAAAGCTCCTCTTAAACCCGCGAGCAGAGTCGAAAGCAGGATATATGTGACCAGAGCCATTGTGGGGATGTACATGTCTGGGCTATTCACATCCTCTCGTGGTGGAAGGTAGAGGGAGGATGCAGACGCACCGCCGGCGGGGTCAGGATTGTGTCGTTGCTGCCGCGACCAGGGCCGATGCCACCACGGGAAGAGAATGATGCGGAGTTTGGTGACGACGTACGAGTTGGAGACGTTGAAGTAGTGCTTGAGGGCGGAGACGGAGACGTAGCGACCGAGCTGAGATGCATTAGCAATTGCAACTATCACCTTCCCGGCCTCCAGTTCGCAAGTGACATATGACCTCTGAACACAACAGCATTCTCGTTGGGAGATGTGAGACATACATTCTGCTCCATATACTGCTGGCCAGCGTCCATGGCGGACTTGCCCATCTGGAAGCCAATTTGTGCGGTGGGGTCGTTCATGAAACCACCGAAGGCCGGATGCATATTATAACCGCCTCCTTGCTGAGGCATGCCTCCGCCCTGCTGTCCGTAGCCATATCCGCTCTGTGGTTGAGATGGCGGTTGCGGGGGAGGTGGTGATCGTAGTTGGGGGACAGTGGAGACGTGCTGTGGGATGGGGTGATGTACTGAGAGATGGTCAGTCATTTGCTGAAGTATATATCTTTGCGGGTTGTTATGAGAGTCGCGATATATGGAGAGCACATGCTCCGCCCGGGACTAGGGTGTATACGCACATGGGGGTGAATGCGCGGGCGCCGGGTTGTTATAGGTTGGGCGCTGCATGGTGGCGGGATGAAAATCGTGAATCGTGTAGCGGGAGTAGTTCAGTTGGCGATACGCTCAGTATCCGGAGGTGACAAGTGTCGTGGTTGGGATTGGACAGGTTGCAGGTCGCCGTCGAATTTCTGGAGCCTCTGCGGCAGCTGCCTCACCTCCGAGATCTGGCAAGAGAGCTTGGGGCCGTGCGTCATTGTCGTCCCCTCACAGCCCACCATTTGCGACTCTACACATTGCTTTTCGCACATCCGCTTCCACTTGACCATGTTGGATACGTTCGAGATATTGACAACTTCAGGTGTCGTCCTCTGGTCACGCACATATGTTCCCGTCGGCGCCAATGTCATCAACAGCTTAATTCGAGACGTCTTCATCGAGGAGCGCATAATACCACAGCCCGAAGATGCTGGCTCGAAACCGACATACAAGAAGGAGGGATATACTTTGAAGTGGACAGCATCAAAAGACCTGGGCCTTATCTTTGTTGTATGTAACACAATCTACGCTTCTGGGCAACATTCTCCATTCAACTAGCCACGCTTGCGCCACAAGACATTGATTTGCGCTGCGTAAGATTTGCGACTGACCATTCATACAGGCAGTCTACCAGAGTCTAGTTCATCTCACATGGATAGATAAGCTTCTCGATAACGTGCGCGCACTATTTGTCGGTCTCTATGGCGAGCAACTGAAGACGGAGCGCAGCAGCGCGGTGAGCTGCGACAAGTTTGGGTCATATTTTGACCGACAAATACATGACTTGGAAGGCGCGAGCGACTCAGGTGCTCCCAGCATCAAAGTCTCGACACCTCCATCCAGCACCGATAACGAAAGCGCAGACGAAAGTGCCCCTCCACAAGCGGCCCTTCAGAAGCTACAAAGACCACTGTACGATACGAGTGCAGACTCGACATCCGTACCTACGCCTGATACATCGAGACCCACTACGCCAGCGCATAGTCATCTGTTGACAGGGAAGTCGAGACCAGGAGGCAAGCTGTCGCGGAGAGACAAGAAGAAGGCCTCTGCATTCAGTTCCCCGCCCGTGTCTTCTGGTGATGAGGCATCAGGCAAGCGCAAAGCCAAGGGTGCAACGAAGCGGAACCGAGTCTGGGGAGAGTTTGGTGCAGAGGAGGAAGACGATTCAGTGCTCGATTATTCACAATCAGACATTCGCGATGGGGCGTCAGAGAACGAGGCCATGGAAGAAATCAAACAAGAAACATGGGGTCGCAAGACGAACAAGGGCGAGTTTGTGCTCAAAGATCTGGACGAGGAGATGGACGCCATAATAGCAGCGCAAAACGTGAAGAAGGACAAGGAAGCAGCATCGACAGCAGCCGGCGGCATTGTCGGGTCGAGTCTGGGCGCAATTGGAGGACTGTTCCGGAACGTGGTCGGTGGCAAGATGCTCACCAAAGATGATTTGGCAAAACCCATCAAGGGCATGGAAGAGCATCTGCTCCTCAAGAATGTCGCGAGAGAAGCCGTGGTGCGATTGTGCGAGAGCGTTGAGCGCGACCTCGTGGGCATGAAGACGCCCAACTTCACTAGTTTGTCTTCCCATCCTCCCGGACATCGTACAGCAATTGACTAACCTCACTGCAGCCATTGAAGCCACACTCCGCACATCCATGGAGAAGGCTCTTACCAAGATCCTCACACCGACATCATCCCTCGACCTTCTCCGCGAGATCTCCCACACAAACTCCACCACCCAACGCCCCTACGTCCTCTCCATCGTCGGCGTAAATGGCGTCGGCAAATCCACCAACCTCTCGAAAATCGCCTTCTTCCTGCTCCAAAACCACCACCGCGTCCTCATCGCCGCAGCCGACACTTTCCGCTCTGGCGCCGTCGAACAATTACGCGTACATGTGCGGAATCTGCAGGAGCTGAGCAAGCGCGAAGGTGGTGAAGTCGATCTCTTCGAGAAAGGTTATGGCAAGGACGCAGCAAACATCGCTGCAGATGCCGTCACATATGCACAGAAGAACAATTTCAACGTCGTACTCATCGACACCGCGGGACGCAGGCACAACGACGCACGCTTAATGTCCTCACTTGAAAAGTTCGCCAAGCTCGCAAGCCCAGACAAAATCCTCATGGTGGGCGAGGCACTTGTCGGAACAGACAGTGTGGCACAAGCGCGCAACTTCAACGCGAGTTTTGGCGCGGGGCGGAAGTTAGATGGGTTTGTGATTAGCAAGTGTGATACCGTGGGCGATATGGTGGGTACGTTGGTGAGCATGGTGCATGCGACGGGTATTCCGGTGGTGTTCTTGGGTACTGGGCAGCATTATAGTGATTTGAGGACGTTGAATGTCGGGGCGGTGACGAGGTTGCTTATGAGTTAGATGGGCATGGGTTGATATTGACAAGAGAGGTATGGATAGGATAGTGCTAAGCCTTCAATGTATAATGTTCTGTAACGAGGATCGAGTGATGGTAAATGTGACGTGCTTTGGAGAACACAGTGATTCATGTTAGAATCCTCAATATAACGCCAGGGTACATGTACTCTATCCCAAGCATGATCGCGCGTAACTCATTCACGAAGAAGACATATGTGTGGATAGCCAGAGTGCGCCAGCGACAGCCAGCAAGCGCCAATCGCTCAAAAGGCCATTCTAGCCACGCCGCAGAGCAAGCCGCTTCATCCCATGACCGGGACAACCCGACCCATGTTCGTCTCCCTCATCTCACTCTCAAGGTTCTTCTGGAAGTCCATCACCACCTCACCAAACTGCTCAATCTGGTCCTGCGCCTTGGGAGCACCAATCAACACGATACCGCGCGGCACAAGGACATCTGCGACCTGGAAGCAGCCGAATGTGACAACCTTCTTGATCTGCGGACATGACCGGAAGATGCCCGCAATGATCTCCGTGTCCACCACTGGGCAGAAGGAGAGGTTGATCTCGGACAGGTACGAGTATTGCTTCGAGCCGTCGAAGATCTCGGCGAATGTTTCGTGCGAGATGTGGCGACACGATGAAATGTCGAGATACTCAAGGCGGCTGCCGGAGTGTGCCATGAGTTCGCGGAAGCCTGCAGACGCGAGACCGATGGGCTCGTCATCAGGGCCATCTGGGTTGGAGTTGTCCATGTCGCGCGTGCTGTTGAGGTCGATGTAGTGCAATGGCGGATTCGACCAATTGCTGAAGAGATTAACATAGCCGGCATCGCTGCATTCATTATTCTCTGTGAACCTGAACTTCTGGAGCTTATGGCAGGTGTTGTGTATCTTCTCCAGAACGTCATCCGTCGGATCGCTCGAGGCATCTAGGAAATGTTCCAGACACAGAGTACGGAGATCCGCGCCCACGTTCGTGATGAGGTTCAGCAGTTTCTCGTGCAGTATCTCGCTGTAGAAGCGGAGTGTGAGGTGCTTGAGATGCTCCATGCGCGCAATAGCATCAATGCTGTCCTCTCCAAGTCGCTTGCATCGCTCGATCTTCAGTCGCTCGAGGTTTGGACAGAATGTGCTTAGAGCCTCTATCGCTTGGTCGTCGAATGCAGCGTCGAGCCACTCCACCTTCAATGTCCGAAGATCCTGTCCACGGGCGATGAACATCTCGATCCATTTGTCGTTCGATACAAGATTAGCGCCAAGGAGCTGGATGTCGACCAAATGCTTCCCTTTCTCAATCATGTAGTCAACGTTACTGTCCTTGAACTGGCAGCAGTTGCGGAGTGAAAGACTCTTGATGTTCGGGCAGACTGCGAAGATTTGGTCGTAGTCTTCAGTCTCAAGATACGCGGCTTCGTGGATTGCGACTTTCTGCATATCTGGCTGCAGAAACAGCTTCATCGTCGTAGTGTTCATCGCCCGCTTCTTCGAAAATATCTCACTGATGCGGTTCATGATGCCCTCAGGCATCTCGCCCAGCTCATCGATGTCTTCAGAGTGCTTTGCCAGCATCTCGATGCACAACTGTTGCAGGGTCTTTGGTCCGCGCGCAGTCATGCCGTCGAGTCGGGCGCTTTCGAGCTTCCTCCGACCCTTGCGGACTACCGGCTTCTTCACCTTCTCCTGTGCTTTCGCCTCTTTGGCCATTTCTTTGCCACACGGCGTGCATAGCAGGCCTCCTCCAGGCCCAGCCTTGCTGTATGGTGTGACCGTGAAACGCTTGTCGCAAAGCTCGCAGTGCTTCAGCTGGCCTGGCATCGGGGGCGCCTTCTTGTACACGTCCATGACATCAAAGTCGGAGTCGTCATCCGAGCCTTTCTTCTTCTTCGAGGCCTTCTTTGCCGCCTTGCCCTTCTTTATTTTTGCTATCGCTTCGTCCTGGTCGCGCTTGCGCTTCTTCTTTGAACGCTCGGTCGCCATGGCAGACGACTCTGCTTGCAGGTCTTCTTCGACATCGTTGGACGGCCCTTCACCATTCGCTACGGCCTCCGCTGCTTCTCGTTCGGCTTGCTGTACGCGCTGGAGGTACGAATCGCGGATCTCTTGGGCCGAGATATTGTTGGCCTAGGCAAGTAACTGTCAGCTGGTACGCGTGCCATGAGTGTGTAGCTTCAGCAAGAACTTGCTGCTCGTCGTCGTGCTCGAATGCGCGGACTCTGACCCAGCAAACTTGAAAGCTTGAGGGCACTGTCGCCACCAAGAGGCAATCTTACCGCCAGAAAGTCTGTCAAGGCAGAATGTGGTCCGCGAATGGCTGCAGCTCTGCCGCCGCCGCGTCCACCTCCTCTACCTCGTCGTCCGCTCCTGTGGCCACTCATTAGCCTTGCGCGACTGACAGTGTTTACCAATTGCCAGGACATACATGGTGTTTCCTGGGGTTGTTCCGAGTGTCGCGCGAGTGTTGGTCAATGCTATGGACCGTTGCAGCCGTCGGAGAAGCTGACAAGTGAGCGCAAGGGTGAGTGGGGTGTCACAAGTTTGGTCAGGGCTGAGCGCGTCCCGCCCATTCGGCAAACGCGCTTTCACGTGGTGGCAACTATCCGCCACATCAGGGCTAGTCACTTCCCTGGCCCCTTTGTCAGATACATCACCACGACTTCAAAACACAACTAGTTTGGTTGTGCATTAACTCTTTAACGTTCGCGTTGGTTCGGTATGCACTATGCCTAACAAATCGCCTTCTGTCGCACGGGTACACGATAGAGAACATACTGTAGATGTATTCACAACTTCCGTTCTAGTTATAACGTACTACACGAGTAAGTTAGTTACACGAGTGAGTTAGTTACACAAGTAAGTTCGACTACCGAGCTGCTCAACTCACCGAGCTGCCCAAAATATGCCAAGCTAGACTGGTAAATGGGTAGGGGTTGGGTTGGGTTCGGGTCTTATGTAATAAAACCCAACCCCAACCTAACCTCTACCTATTAATATTAGGAAAGTACATATCGAATCGATACTGAGGATTTTCTGGCCCGTGCTGACCGTGTACTGACTTTCAAACTCAGTACGTGAGTAGAAGCTTAGTGTGCAACTGATAAAAAAAAGTCGGATAGGCTATATTGTGCAGAACTACGCGTTGAGTCTAACAGTATAAAAATTATCTAAATCAGACCAGCAGTTGTGGAGATGCAAGACTTTGAAGTTGGTGTTGAAGTTTTGATGTTCTGTGGCTTATGCGCACCTGCACAGCCACACGCAGTATGCAGCAAGTTAACTTTCTGCGCTCCGCGTACTGACTTTCTGCGCCCCGTGTACCGACTTTCTGCGCCTGTGTACTGACTTGGGAATACCACGGTCTTTGGAGTTGGAGAGGGATGGCGATCTCAACCCCTGAACGCAACCGCAACGCGACATCCATCCCAATTGAGCTAGCAGCACCACTGAAGAGATGCGCAAGAAGAGCCACCACAAAAAGCGTACAGCACCCAATAGTACAGGAACAGCCAGACCTATCCGCAGACAAGTCCGACACTGTCCAGGTTAGAAGCAGCCAGCCTGCTCTTTCGACTAGGAGGAGTAGCACCAACAAAGACCTGCTGGCCGCCCTGACAGAAATTATCTGGCAGCAAAATGAGACCATTAAGACCCTAGAGCGCCAAACTAGAGACATTAGGGAAAACTAACAAGTCCTTATAGACCACAACACTAAGCTTATTGACAAAGTAGCCGAGCTCAAAGCACGCGTGGATGACCTCGCAGCAGTATCCGCTGGCGCGCGCTCCTGGGCGTCGGTGGCGGCCGCAAGCACACCTACTGGACTGAACGCCACTCCTAGAAGTTCAGCAAGCCACCAGCACTTCAACGGCACTAGCCCCAGCTCCAGCGATGCTCCTAACGTCACAGTGGACATCTCAAGAGCAGACAGTGAGAATGGCAGGATGTCAGCAGGCACGGTTAGAGCAGCTGTGGAGAAGGAAATGCGGACTGTAGAGAACCAAGTAAACTGGCGATGCCGGGCCGTGACCGTCGACCACTCGACCCAAAGCCGGATCAGGATCGCATGCAGGAACGAAGACGAGCACCAGCTAGTCAAGAGAGCAGCAGAAAAGATTGGGTTAGGCTTGCGGGTGCTGCGCGATGAAGTGTACCCAGTCAAAGTTGACAACGTTAAGAGAACAGTGGTGCTAAACGAGAAGGACAAAGTCAGAGAGGGAGTAGCCCAGCCATTCAGTGAAGAGAATGGAGCAACAGTCACCAAGATTGCGTGGCTAAGCAAGAAGGATGTCCCGAAGGCGTACAGATCCATGGTAGTATACTTAACTAAGAAAAGTGATGCAAGAAGACTTATTGCAGACGGCTTCTTTCACGTCGGCGGAGAGTCTGGCACGACAAGCGCGTTCGAACACCGACCACAGCCCGGACAATGCTACAACTGCCAAGAGCTCGGCCACAAAGCGTACCAGTGCAAGAAGACGCAGAGATGCGGGCGATGCGCCAAAGACGGCCACCACCACAAGAGCTGCAGCAAAGTGGGGATGAAGTGCGGTTTGTGCAGAGGACCGCACAAGTCGTTCAGCAGAAACTGTCGAATGCTTTACCCACCTCAGCATGAGTAGAGCATTCCGCACGATCCAGCTCAATGTCAGAAAGCAAGGCAAAGTGCACGACAGCCTGATGAATGACGAGGAGATGCAAGATGTGACAGTGGTGGCCATCTAGGAGCCGCAGGCACGGAGGATCCAAGGCCGGTTGCTGACAACGCCCATGCTCCATCATAAGTGGACCAAGATGGTGCCGTCGACCTGGCGAGAGGGGAGGTGGCCGATACGGAGCATGCTATGGGTCAGCAGAGAAGTGGAGGCGGAGCAGGTGCGGATTGAGTCGCCGGACTTGACAGCAGCGATCATCCGGCTGCACAAGCGGCGGGTATTGGTAGTGTCAGTGTACATACCAGGAGGAGACCCGCAGGCCCTACAAGACACATGCAACAAGCTAAACGAGGCGATCATGGATGTAAGACAAAGGGCCGGCACAGTAGTGGACGTGGTGCTGGCTGGAGACTTCAACCAACACGACCAGCTGTGGGGAGGGGAGGATGTGACGATGGTTAGACAGGGCGAAGCCGACCCGGTCATCGACCTGATGATAGAGCACGCGCTCAGCAGCCTGCTCCCGCGTGGTACTAAGACGTGGCAGGGCGGAGAGAACGAGACGACAATCGACTTGGTGCTAGCGTCGAAAGAGCTGGCAGATACAGTGACTAGATGCGCAATCTATGCAACCGAACATGGTTCTGACCATAGGACTATCGAGACGGTCTTTAACAGCTCGGTCCCGGCGGCGCAGCAGCAGGAGCGGCTTCTACTCAAGAATGCACCGTGGAAAGCGATCAGGGACAGGATCTCCAGGGCGCTCAGTGCGAGCCTGCCAGCGGGCACAACGCAGCAGAGGACGGACAGACTGATGGCGGCGGTACTGGAGGCGGTGCACGCACTAACACCCAGAGCTAGGCCGTCACCGTATGCGAAGAGGTGGTGGACGCAGGACTTGACACAGCTGCGCCGCATATACACACACTAGAGGAACCGAGCGAGAGCGGCGAGACGCTTAGGAGCTGCTAGACCAGATCTAGAAGAAACTGCAAAGGGGGCGTCAAAGCAGTATCACAATGCCACTCAACAGCAGAAGAGAAAGCACTGGGATGACTTCCTGGCGGACAACGACAACATCTAGAACGCGGCCAAATACCTGAAGACAGGTAACGAGGCGTTTGGGACAGTCCTAGCACTTTCCAGAACGGACGGAACAGCTACAACTGACTACGGGGAGCAAGCTAAGGAGTTGCTTAGCACTTTCTTCCCTCCGCTTCCCAGCCACATCAACAACGAAGGACACAGACCGCAGAGAGCACCTATAGAGATGCCAACTATCACGCTCGAGGAGGTGGAAAGGCAGCTACACGCCGCAAAGTCATGGAAAGCACCTAGAGACAACGGACTGCCCGTCATAGTGTGAAAGCAGGTCTGGCTAGTGGTCAAAGACCATGTTCTTGCGCTGTTTCAACAGTCGCTAGAAGAGGGATTGGTGCCCAGCCAATAGAGACATGCTAAGATCATCCCGCTTAAAAAGCTAGGCAAGGAAGACTATACCATTGCAAAAGCGTGGAGGCCGATCTCACTGCTAGCCACGCTGGGCAAAGTGCTGGAGTCGGTGGTGGCAGAGAGGATCTCGCACATGGTCGAGACGCATAGGTTGCTGCCCACCAACCACTTCAGAGCGCGCAAGCAGCGATCAGCAGAGCAAGCACTAGTGCTTCTCTAAGAACAAATCTACACTGCGTGGCAGGGCTAGCGAACTGTTAGTCTGATCAGCTTTGACGTTAAGGGAGCGTACAACAGAGTGTGCAAGGAAAGACTGTTGCAGAGGATGAAAGCGCGAGGCATACTAGAGAGGCTGTTGCGGTAGGTAGAGGCCTTCTGCTCCTGGTGCACTGCATCAATCCAGGTCAACGGACAGGCTTCCGAGATTCGAGAGCTGCCACAAGCAGGTCTGCCGCAAGGGTCGCCGCTGTCTCTAATTCTGTTTCTCTTCTTTAATGCTGACCTGGTGCAACGGCGCATTGACACGTATAGTGGCGCAATTGCGTTTGTGGATGACTTCACTGCGTAGGTCACGGGACCAACAGCGCAAAGCAACAGGGAAGGTATTAAAGCAATTATTAGAGACGCACTAGACTAGGAATAGAGAAGCGGGGCGACATTTAAAGCAGAGAAGACAGCCGTTATCTACTTCACTTGCAAAGCATACAAGAGCGCCGCAGACCCCTTCGTTATCAAGGGGCAGAGCGTGTCGCCTAAGGACCACGTCAAGATACTCAGCGTGCTTATGGACGCCGGGCTCAAGTACCACAAGCACATCGCAAGAGCAGCCGCAAAGGGGCTGGAAGCAGCACTAGAGCTCAGGAGGCTGAGAGGGCTCTTGCCCACAGTGGCACGGCAGTTGTTCACAGCGACTGTCGCGCCCACGGTAGACTACGCATCAAACGTGTGGATGCACGCCTGTAAGGACAAACTCGCAAGGCCTATTCACAGAGTGCAGAGAATAGGAGCACAGGCAATTGTGGGCACGTTTGCTACGGTAGCAATGTAGGTGGCAGAGGCAGAAGCGCACATCCTGAGCGCGCAAGAGCGGTTCTGGAAGCGAGCAGTCAAGCTGTAGACCGACATTCACGCGTTGCCTGAGACTAACCCGCTGCAAAGAAACACATCGCGCATGCGCAAGTTCAGAAGACAGTACTGCTTGCCGCTCTACCAGGTGGCAGAAGCGCTTAAGGACATAGAGATAGAGCAGATGGAGACGATCCGGCTATGCATCTTAGCGCCATAGGAGAAGCGAGTGCAAACTGTCACAGAAGACGCGGCACAGCGCCTTGAGGCAGACTGGCCAGTACGCATCGCGGTGAGCAGCTCAGCGCGGAACAGGCTAGTTGGGATGGGCAGGGTGATCAAGATGCAGAACAACAAAACAAGGTCCTTCTCTACTACACTAGGCGCAAGAGAGGAACACAACCCCTACTCTGCAGAGCTGGCAGCAATAGCCGAAGCGCTGAGCACGCTGCCAGAGCTTAGGTTCCGCAACATCGCACTTATAACAAGGAACAAAGCCGCTGTGCTTACGCTAAGAAGACCCTGCCAGCAGTTAGAGCAAAGCTACATCAGCGATTTCTACAAGAGCGTTCAGAAGCTGAGAAGAGACAGGAACACAGTGACGGTGCTATAGTTGCCTACGAGCAAAGAGTGCGAACTTGCATATCTTGCTAAACAAGAGGCAAAGATAGCAACAAGACCAAACGCCACACCACAAACACAGCTTCCTAGGGTGCGATCGACTACTCACAACATCGCACGCAAGCAAGTTACTGTTCAGAGGGTGCCAGAAAACGTAGGAAGGTACTTAAAACGCATTGACACAGCACTACTAGGAAAACATACGCGAAAACTTTACGACTTGCTGTCACAGAAAGAACGCAGCATACTTGCGCAGCTAAGAACAGGCATAGCAAGACTGAACACATATTTACACCGAATTAAAGCATCAACGACAGACCAGTGCGACTATGGATACACAGCAGAGACAGTGGACCACTTCCTGTTCCGATGCAGGAGGTGGACAGCACAGCGAGCAGAGATGCTGCAATGTACGCAGACAGGCAGAGGCAATATGTCGCTCTACCTAGGCGGAAAAGCAGCAACAGACGACGCAAAATGGGCACCAGATATAGACGCAGTGCGAGCAACAATACGGTTCGCAATAGCAACAGGAAGACTTAACGCAGACTAAACACTAAAACTACTTTAATTACTAATCTAGCTTATTAACCGCCTCGTGTAACATAGAGCGGACAGCGCTTCAGCTGCCGTAGATAGGATGCTGACCACTTGGAGAAGCCTACTCTGAGCCAGTCTGCCGCCAGCAATACTAACGCACGAGAATTTAATAAAAGATGGAAGATGGAGAGCAAAGGAGCAAGAAGCACAGCATGGGCTTAGTAAGAACAGCAACGCATAGCAGGAAGTGAGGTAAAGAAGATGCAGGGGCTAAATGAGGTTAAGATGTAGCATAAGAAGTGTAGTAGTAGATGAGTGCTAGTAGCCCTTTCGGCTTGGCCGCCGGGCGTTAATAAAATGTGTGTGTGTGTACTGACTTTCTGCGCTCCGCGTATTGACTTTTGCGCTCCGTGTACTAACTTTCTGCGCCCCGTGTACCGACTTTCTGCGCCCGTGTACTGACTTTCTGCGCCCCGTGTACCGACTTTCTGCGCTCCGCGTACTGACATTCTGCGCTCCGCGTTCAAAGCACAATGTCTTCTAGTCTGTGCACGCTTCACATTGCACCTTTGTAGATTGCGCGTACCTCTTCTAATCTCTTTTACACTGCGTTAGATTCTCTTGCGTACTGCGTACTGTTTGTGTGCACTAAGCTAGGGAATCCGCCGACCTACTGCAATTTTGACCTAACCTCTGGATCAAAATCAGAGTTAGCGTACTAAGCTACCAACGATGCTCTACCTCGTGTCTTATGTTGTGCCCCATTCTGCAAAGTGTAAACCTACACTTTGCATAATGGCCCTATCTCGTATGTTTCTTCAATCACAGAACGACTATACCTTCTACATACACATTGTCATTATTCTAATGTACACTCCTAGACCAGCACTTAGGCAAGAGAAAGCATTATTCTCAACAGGAACATAGTTGCTGTCACCATGCGCTGTTCTAACCAACACTCATGTTTTCTTCGTCGTCGGTGTCGTCAACCGCTTGAAATCGCGATCGATCTGTAACCTGAACCTGTTGCGACAGAGGCAGTCTGCTCATGGGCAGTAGCTCAAGCGGCTGCCCAATACCCGCATCATCAACTAATTCTAAGAAATCAAACTCTGGCGGCGGCGGCTTCTCTTCCACACACGCAAGGAACAATGGCTCAATCAGTAGAGCTATGTCTTGCACGTCAGCATTACACTCCGCAAGCATTTCTACCTACTGTCCAACCCGAGTCTGCGAGAGGGATTTTTCGATGAAGTGGCTAGAGACTATCAACTGTGGCAGCAAAGCAAATATTCCAACAGTACTAAAGCGGCGCTTTATAACATTCCACCTCTTACCCTAGTCTAGGAACTCCCCAAATTCCTGCCACAGTTTCGGGTGTTGGTCTTTCTTTGCGTTTGGGCCAACATCCTCCTCGTAGCATACTGCGAACAGATGCTCCTTAGCCAATGCGCTGTAACGTCGCCCGCGTCCATCAGAGCCTTGTGCGTTCTGTTTCATTTTGCGCTCTAACTGTTCAAAGTCTTCAAACAATTGGTCCATGTTATATCGATGAAGCATCTCTCCTGCAATATTGTTTACCTGGCGCCTGCGCGCCCCATGATAACGTGCACGGAAAGATTCGCCCTCACCGCTTGTTAATCCAGCATCATCACGCACGTCTCTGCCTCGATTTTGGCTTAACATAAGCTTATTTTTCCTTGTGCCGCTTAGTAACAGTGCTCTCTCCGTGTCTCCTAATGAGAAGCGATCCTGGCCATGAAGACCTTAACCACGTAGGTGCTCTCGCTTCCAAACTCGCAGTATCGTCCTCCAATCTTGCAAAACCTCCTTCGCTCCTACAGCCACAGCCTTATTTATCATTGCAGTAACTGTTCCAAGACCAGCTCCCGGAAGTTTAGAGGCAAAGCGGCGATATCGTGTTTCCTCCTCCGTTAACGCTAATGGTGCGACGGCGTTCTCCCAGTCTTATGTACTCGCAACTGTGTTTTCCAAGGCTAGATTTACTGTTTTAATTATCGCTTTGTTTGCCTGCTTAGTTTTTGTTGCCTTTAGACGCTTGCGCTTTGGCACTCAATTGTCTAGAGACGCTTGAGCTGGCTCCTTCTTAGGGGTTTTTGCGAGACTAACGTCCGCGGAAGGAACAGTGTCCAGCGTATCCGGGAAGTCGTAGATGTGTTGTATGATCTTTAATAGAGCTGGTTGACTCAATCGCTTGCATATCTATCGCAGTGCATTTTCTTGCATGCGCGACACAAACGCCTCCATCAGCTCATATTCTTCTGGTAGAATGCAATAGACGGCAAGTTCGTCCTCTAGAAACACGTCGTGGATAGTTTGCACCATGTTTAGGTATTCTTCGTGTGAAGTAACATCAGTAGGATGCATGCGAATTTGCTTCAGAGCTGCCATAGTGAGTGGAGATATAACAAGGTGTTCGTGGCGTAGAATAATCGCTTGCGTCAAGGTGTTGACTAATCCAGAAATCGCTCACATGATCGCTAGGCCCAAAGTATCATAGCGCGCAGAGAAACGCAGCGCGTGCTCGCTCCACCATCGCTACTGATTTCATTCCCACAATTCGATTGAAATCAGTGTAATACGTACAGAACCCCGTGCACGCCATCCTCGTTGGACGCCAGTCCCACAGCCAGCTACTACTATCATGCAGATTGGTAATCATCTAGTTTACAACGTTACGTACGGAGTTATTATCTGCCTTCATCATCACTATTGTCTGAAGCCCAGCGCGGTACTTGCTCACTTCAGCACTGAGCACGCATCCCAAACGACTCTTCAGGAGAGAACGGAGTTGCAAAAGCAAGTGGACGCTATACTCACTACCCTTCATCATAAATATGAAGATATCCGAATTCCTCAGAATCCCGTACCTCTTATCTATGGACAGAATCCCGTACCTCTTATCTATGGACTACTCCAACACCATTCCTTGAAATGTCAGTACTGTCCGAAGATTCACTCCGGAGCGCAAGCAAGATCCAACATGAAATCCCATCTCAATAGAAAGCACGAGCTCAGGTCATTAAAGCAGCGAGATGTTGTCGGCCGGGAAGCCAAAGCAGCGTGGTGGGAGAGTCACTAGCGCAGCTTCCTCAGCCAGCAGCTTTTTGTCTCGGCTATCTGCACCTAGCCTAACGGGGCTACCACGCATTTTGAAGTATTCCATTCTAAAGAAGGACTGTATTCTAGTAGCGCAATCTCTCGCCAAGCTCACGATAAGTTCACTGACAGCGAAAGCGACACGCGACTCACACCTACGGAAAGCGTCATTGTACCTGCAACTCCTGTGGAGCTTCCGCTCTACTCGTCACCTACGACAAGGAACAATTTGGACACCACTACTGCTATAATTGATACTCTGATGGCTCAATTCGACGAGGGAGAGAATATGGACGTTGCGCAAGCAGAAGCCTCACTCACGATTGTTCCTTCAGCCAACGATAGACACACCAACCTATACCTTGAGCACACAAAATTTCTACAATGCATTGAGGACCTGGATTAGGCAGATATTAGGAAGTACACCCACAATACGGCTGGCGACGGTACACTCGAGTTCTTAGGGAAGAGCATAAAGAGTATGGTGCTGGTATACCAACATACGGTCGCGAAGCTATCACGGTGGGCCTGTATCTGCGTTATGCAAGAACATATCAACGACATACCAACAGCGCCGCTAGTTCACTATCTCGAATTCGACCTCAAGCACGCCCTCTCCCTTGTAAACGTGTTCGCTTTCTTCTACAAGGTGCAGAGAAAGGAGCTACCTAAGCCGCGCACACTTCGGCTGACAAAAACACAAGTACAATCGTGGCAGGCGATACAAGATTACCTTGATGATTGCAATCGCGATTTTAGTACAGTGACTCTAAAGCATGATCGGTGTGACCTAAATGAGTTCGAAGGCCTTTGTCACAAGTTCTAGATGTCTCTAATTGAACAAACATCTGCACGCAAAGACTTTGACCTTGCTCTTATTACAGCCTTAGCCTTTATTGCCGTTGATTCCTCGCTCCCTACGTTTTGGCCTGCCTACCTCTTTGCGACCGACCTATCTGCCCCGAAGAAACTGGCCCGCTTCGCTGCATGCCAGTTTTTTTGGAATGAGATTGTCCCACCTACTGCGCGCAGGTCGTTTGCCGAGGAAGTTGAGGTGGAAGAGGAAGAGGATATTGAGCGGGCGGAGGTGGACGACCTAGTAGACGAACAAGACGAGCCTCTCTCCTATACGGAAGCGGACAATCAGACGGCAAATGATACATTTCGGCGGTGGGTTTACGATTACCTAACGACAGAGTAATCAACGCCAATTGCGTGGATCACTACTGTTGGATGTGGGAGCACAGGGCAGGTATGAATGAGGCAGAAGGTTGTTGTATTGAGAGAGCTACTGCGAGCGATTATATACACAACCAGATGAGTAAGCAGGTGACTAACAGAGTCACGTGAGATGTAGTTCACAGTGTACTGTGTGAACTGAGGTGCCAGGCTGACACACCCCCTGAGGTATCCATGTTGGATGGAAACCTCACAAACAAGGAAAAATACCAAGAGAGTGAGATGCGTGGAAGTCGCA